>CM064546.1:47193171-47457747 GCA_032716605.1 Paralithodes platypus | reverse complement strand
GACAATAAGATAAGGAAGGAAGGAAGGAAGGAAGGAAGGAAGGAAGGAAGGAAGGAAAGAAGAAAGGAAGGAAAGGTACGAAACAGAACGAAGGAAAGTAAAACAAAGAAGGAAAGAAGGAAAGATGAAATACAGAGAGAAGGGAAGAAGGAAAGAAAGAAGGAAGAAGAGAGAGAGTGAGAGATAGAGAGAGAAAGATAGATAGATAAGGCGAGATAGGACGGCCGCTGGACGACCAATAACGAGATAACACGAGAGAGAGAGAGAGAGAGAGAGTAAATGAGATGCAAAGTGATGTAAGAAATATGAAAATTAAAAATACGATGAAACACGAGAGAGAGAGAGAGAGAGAGAGAGAAGGGAAGAAGGAAAGAAAGAAGGAAGAAGAGAGAGAGTGAGAGATATAGAGAGAAAGATAGATAGATAGATAGATAAGGCGAGATAGGACGGCCGCTGGACGACCAATAACGATAACACGAGAGAGAGAGAGAGAGAGTAAATGAGATGCAAAGTGATGTAAGAAATATGAAAATTAAAAATACGATGAAACACGAGAGAGAGAGAGAGAGAGAGAGAGAGAGAGAGAGAGAGAGAGAGAGAGAGAGAGAGAGAGAGAGAGAGAGAGAGAGAGAGAGAGAGAGAGATGCAGGTGATAACAATTGTATGGTGACGTCAAAGGTAACATCCTCCCCTCCTCCCTCCTCCCTCAATTTACTCCCCTTCCTCCCTCCCTCCCTTGCATTCCTCCAACCCCCCCTCCTTCCTTGTATTCCTCCTCTTCCTCCCTCCCTCCCTTGTATTACTCCCTCCCCTCCCCCCTCGATCTTACCCATACTTCTCTCTCCCCCCCCCCTTTCCCTCCCTCTCTCTTTTCCTCTTCTCCCTCACTTTCCTCCCTCCCCTCCTTCCCTTCCCCTTCCTTACTTCCTTGTTTCTCTCCCTCCCTTACTCAATTTCCTCCTCCCCTCTATTTCCTTACCTCCCTCCCTCCCTCTCTTCCTCCCCCTCCTATTTCCTACCCTCCTTCCTTCCCTCCCTCCTTCCACTCCCATCTCCACCCCCACCCCCCCTATATTTCCTACTTGCCTCACCTGCTGCAATTCTCTCTCTCTCTCTCTCTCTCACACACACATTTCATCACACTTTTCCTTTCACTATTCATGTATGTTAGTACTGCCTATATACCTCTCCATACAAACCGACACACACACATACACACACACACTCTCCCTCTCACACACACGCACACTCTCTCACACACACACACACACTCTCACAAACACACATACCAACACTCTCACGCTCTCTCTCTCCCTCTCTCTCACACACACACTGAGCTGGTTGAAGGGTGGTATGGCTGTCGATGTGTTTATGTTTCACCTTAACCACACCTCCCCTATTACACCTACCATCGGTATATCACTATACATGTCTGCCTGTCTGTCTATATGTACAGTATGTCTATGTATATCTGTCTGTCTGTCTGTCTTCTATGTCTATCTGTCTGTCTGTCTGTCTGTCTATCTGTCTGTCTGTCTGTCTGTCTGTCTGTGTCCGCCTATCTGGGCGAATGATAGCAAGCCTGTAAGAAAGAATTCGGCCTTTTTCGATCGAAAACTGTACACATTTTGCTTGAAAGGGGTCCGGGTGAAAAAATGTATTACTTTGAAGTAAGTCTGGGAAGGTGTTTTTGCTACATAGCTCGAACATTTAAATAGCAAGCAAAATCCTCAATAATTATCATTAGGCTATACAAAATATAAAAATAACCCACAAGACGTCGGATCAGATAGCGTTAACTGAGCTAGACTACCTACAGTACTACCTACCTACCTAATGTACAGTAGTGCTAATAAGTTATGTAAATATGTTTGGCTCGCTCTGTGCTCTATTGGTGTCTGTCAGATGTTGAATAGGGTGGGTAAGTGTAGGAACATGTTTGTATATCTCACTCGAAACGAATAAATCAAGTTTTAAATAGTGCTGCTACCCATTATTGATCAAAATATACTTGGTGCCGAGACATCACTTCTTAGGCCGACTGTACCTACCTACTAACCTACCTATCAACCTCTTCCCATACTAGCGACTACCTACCTACCTAATATACCTACCAACTAACCTACCTACCAACCTCTGTCCACACTAGCGACTACCTACCTACCTAATATACCTACCAACTAACCTACCTACCAACCTCTTCCCATACTAGCGACTACCTACCGTACTACCTACCTAATATACCTACCAACTAACCTACCTACCAACCTCTGTCCACACTAGCGACTACCTACCGTACTACCTACCTACCTAATATACCTACCAACTAACCTACCTACCAACCTCTGTCCACACTAGCGACTACCTACCGTACTACCTACCTACCTAATATACCTACCAACTAACCTACCTACCAACCTCTGTCCACACTAGCGACTACCTACCATACTACCTACCTAATATACCTACCAACTAACCTACCTACCAACCTCTGTCCACACTAGCGACTACCTACCGTACTACCTACTTAATAATATACCTACCAACTAACCTACCTACCAACCTCTGTCCACACTAGCGACTACCTACCGTACTACCTACCTACCTAATATACCTACCAACTAACCTACCTACCAACCTCTGTCCACACTAGCGACTACCTACCGTACTACCTACCTACTTACCTACCAACTAACCTACCTACCAACCTCTGTCCACACTAGCGACTACCTACCTACCTAATATACCTACCAACTAACCTACCTACCAACCTCTGTCCACACTAGCGACTACCTACCGTACTACCTACCTAATATACCTACCAACTAACCTACCTACCAACCTCTGTCCACACTAGCGACTACCTACCTACCTAATATACCTACCAACTAACCTACCTACCAACCTCTGTTCACACTAGCGACTACCTACCGTACTACCTACCTACCTAATATACCTACCAACTAACCTACCTACCAACCTCTGTCCACACTAGCGACTACCTACCTACCTAATATACCTACCAACTAACCTACCTAAATACCAACCTACACGTCTACTAACCTAATCATCAACATACTTACCCACCCACCTATCTACCTACCAGCCTACACATATACGAATCTAATCATCTACAGACTTACCTACCTGTCCACCTCTCACCCTACCTACCTACCTACCTACCAACCTCATTATCTATCTACTTACCATCTATCTTGTTATCCATCTATCTATCTATCTATCTATCTACTTCTAAATTATTCCACTCCCATCACTTGGTTAGTACTAAGAGAGAGAGAGAGAGAGAGAGAGAGAGAGAGAGAGAGAGAGAGAGAGAGAGAGAGAGAGAGATCAGATTCCAATCAATGGAAAGTAAAGTTAAATTAAAGAAAATTAAATCAAATGTGAGATAGAGATACAGCAAGAGAGAGAGAGAGAGAGAGGGGGGGGGGGGCAGGCAGGGGGGGGGGGGTCGAAAGACCTAGTTAAAGCTGAGATATCCAACCAGACTGTGTTCTCTCTCTCTCTCTCTCTCTCTCTCTCTCTCTCTCTCTCTCTCTCTCTCTCTCTCAATTAGTATATATTTGTCTTAATCACCTTCCATCTTAATTATTATATAACAAATATATATATATATATATATATATATATATATATATATATATATATATATATATACAAATACTCTCTCTCTCTCTCTCTCTCTTTCACTAGACAATGTTCTCCCATGATGTACTCGTAAGTGTTGTGCGGTCACTGTATTTAAAAGTAAAAAGTAATGTGTACAATAATTAATTGATCCTTTCAGTATTAACCTCTTCAGTACGGTCACACATTTTGACCTTAAATACTGGCTAAATTAGACGATTTTATGCCGTTAACTAAGACTTAAGTTTACTATTGAGATGGTAATTACCCCTTTGAGTCCTGAAGGTAGATTATATGCTAAAGAAAATCGTCTAATGGTAACCAGAATATGATGACAATTATGTCATTGTGCTGAAGGGATTAAGAAGCTACGGTATTTTATAGTATATTTTGGTTAATATTAAACGATTTTATATAGCTTAGGATGCATAGCCATTTTAGCTTGAATAAAATCGTCTAAAAGTAAATGCAGCCAGAATTGTTTACATATTAAGCTCTCTCTCTCTCTCTCTCTCTCTCTCTCTCTCTCTCTCTCTCTCTCTCTATATATATATATATATATATATATATATATATATATATATATATATATATATATATATATTCTCTTTTAAACAGACGAGGTTAAAAGCAATAGCAGTTTCAGCATTCAGGATTTTATTGTTACAGCTTTCAATAGTTCTAACAATTTTCCTCTGGGGTTCAGAGATGAGGTACAAAAGGTTAGCAAAATTCATGGTGGATCCAACGTTTCACAAGTAAACATCTTGCATCTTCAGGGACCTCCTTGTCTCCCTCCACGACCACGGCTTCAAAACTACCGTGTACACCAAACCTACTAACAATGGCCAATGTCTTAATGGGGAAAGTGAATGCCCTAAACGATACCTACAGTCCACCATCGCCGCCTATGTCAGGAGAGCCCTCACCCATTGCACCACCTGGAATGACACACACAATGAACTGGAAAGGCTCACCCAGGTCCTAGTCAACAATGGGTATTCCAACACTGACGTCACCAATGCCATCAACCACCACCTAGAAAAATGGTACAAACAAGACCCCCCTAGCACCAACCCGGCCAATGACATTACATTTTTCTACAGAAACTACATGTCTTCCGACCACACAACAGACGAATCCATTATGAAAGAAATAATTAACAAAAACGTCACCCCACCAACCCTGACAATAAAATCAAAACTAATATTTACTACAAATCTCCTAAGACCTCCAACCTTGTCCTCCGTAACCGCCCCATTTCCACCAACCAACCGAAAGACGATTATGTGATATACCAGCATATTTGCATCTCTGGGGACTGTGGACCCCTATCCTATGTTGGAATGATACAGACTCGCCTTTCCCGTCGACTAACCCTCCACCTTCAATCTGGCGCTATAAAAGATCACTATCAAGCCCCCCACCATCTTGCCCTAACTCGCGCCGACCTAGACAAACAAACCACCATACTCGACAAAGAATCAGACCCCAGAAGACTAGCTATTTTAGAAGCTCTATACATCCAAACACTCAACCCCAGCATCAACAACCAAACACAAGACCTTCAAATTCTTCCTTCAGGCAAGCGCTACAGGCATGCTGCCCCCCTTCCTCTCGCCCCGCGCCCCCCTCCCTTACGCTTCCACGCTCAGCACACAACTGACAACACCAACCAATCACAGCCACCCACAGCCAACAACCAACCACCGATAAGATTTAGTGCCCGTCTCGCGAATAGACTGCCTTCCACCAATGAACAACCACCACACACCCAGTAGCTCCGCCCACCTTCCTCTACTTGATCCTCAAATTTTGTATAAATATGATGCTTTGTCCCTATTCTAATCATTACCTCTCCTTTCCCTGAAGATGCAAGATGTTTACTTGTGAAACGTTGGATCCACCATGAATTTTGCTAACCTTTTGTACCTCATCTCTGAACCCCAGAGGAAAATTGTTAGAACTATTGAAAGCTGTAATAATAAAATCCTGAATGCTGAAACTGCTATTGCTTTTAACCTCGTCTGTTTAAAAGAGAATCTATTACCTGACTATACTAACATATACCGGTATATATATATATATATATATATATATATATATATATATATATATATATATATATATATATATATATATATATATATATCATTGTGTGTAATTAGGTCCCGGTATTATAAATAATTCAACATAAGATAAATCAGAAAAAACACGAATTACCTACAGTGTGTAATTATTCTAGTTGAACAATAATATGTATATACCCATAATATGTATATACCCATAACCATTAAAAGACAAAACAATTCAAGCTATATCATTGGTAACATTCTCAGTGGCGTCACCAGGGGTAAAATTTTTGGGGGGGCTGTAGCCCTGGCATAGATAGGTGGGTGGGTGGCGAGCGAAGCGAGCCTGAGCAGCTGGGGGGTCCGGGAATTTGAGCAATTTCTGGGGCCTTTTTGAGGCCTAAAAATGTGTATAAGTAAGAAACATATGACACATAAATATTGATGAGCCTGATACCAGGCATCAGTCAGTAAGTTACAAGGCCAATGGTAATTGTAGGGTATAAAGCCTATGTGCAGAGAATAGTTTTTTCTTCATATACTATCATACTATAGTCCATTCATTATAGGTAGGCCAGAAATTGTGACCCCTAACCTTTGTAATTCGCTAAATGGCTAGAGCAAATGGGTTGTAAATGTCCATACTTATTGCCTGGCTGACCCTTCCCAAAGGTAGAAATATTAGCTTGATTACTCCAGTCTTTCCTTAGGTATAGAGGTAAGTGGTCTAGATGTTTCGCCTACTTATAATGAATATACTATAGTTTGTAACGATTTCTTAGCATATTAAATTGGATAATTTGAAGAACTTTTATTATTGTACCATTATATAGATTTAATTGGCAAGATTTGTCTTCCATTACTGTGATAGAAAACAAAACAGTTCACTTAAAACAAAAAAGTATAATTTATTAACTCCAAATCATAAAGCAATTACTTTAGATAAGCTTATTGATAAAATACAAGATTACAAACAATTGTTATTCTATAAAACTGATATCCTTTCAAAGTTTCATATAGTGACATGGCCTAATGGTATGTGGATATGTGTCTTTTATTTCACAATTTCACTTTTCAATCAATGTAAACGTTTTATGATTAATTATGATTAGTTCATTATAACTGTTGATGGTTTTGCATTTTACTTAGTTTTATTGCTTTCCACCGTTTACATTTTTTGGTTGTTTCTTTAGTTTTTCCTTTTGATAAAGAAGTGACAAATTATTAATTATATACTTGCAATATCAGAGTTCAAGGTGTTTCAAATTTTCAATTATCAAACAGAAAAAAATATAGTAAATGAGATAAATGAACTAAATTGCTTTTCATTCCATGACCAATCACCATGCCCCATGTTAAGTAAGGGACAAACGCCTTTTGGTGGATTCACCAGACTGACTGTGACGGTATTGGAAGAGATGCAAATTTGTCAACTACCAAATCAAGAACAAGTGAATTCACCACAGCCTTTTCAATAGAAATTGTACCTAGACTGGTCAGCCGTTCCTGTCCCATTGTTGCCCTGAGGTATGTTTTGATCAGTTTTAAGACAGAAAAGGATCTCTCACATTTGGCATTACTGACAGGGAAAGTGAGGGCCAAATGCATCAAAGTCCAGAGTGTGGTGAAACCATGCTTCAGTGGCTTCAGTTTATCCAAAGCACCGGAAATGGATTTCACATCCTGTAAAGTTTTCTGAGCAATAAGGAGTTCTGCATGGAGGCTCTCCCTTTCAACTGAGTATGGTCAGCAAGGTAATTCAAATCAGTTGCATTAAGGAAATTTGGAGATAATGGATGGCAAGCAGAGACACCAAGTAGAATACTCTTCGGTTCATCAAATCTGAGTCTAAACTCACTGAGGACCTTGTCTAGAATAGGATAATACAGAAACATTTTACAGTGGGATTTTGGGTCCTCAACCCTTTCAGAGGTGTCTCGTTGGCCTATGGTTTCAGTTACAACGGATTCTAACAACCGCGAAGATGGCTTCCTTTGCCTTCTTGACCTTGAAGGTTGTTGGAGAGCTGAAGTTATGTTCCTTGCTGCAGCAAATTCAACTGCTTTTTCCCAAACGGTGTTGAAATGGTCATTTGTAGTTCTTTGGTCATTGAGAATTTTGATTGTGTCTTGTGCCATGTTAACTTCTGCAGCAAGATCCATATCCTCACTCTGCCAAAGTTTTGATAGTGGGGTTGTAATGTCAAAGATTTCAATGAGAGCTTCAAAGAAAACCAAGCTTGGTGAAAATATAGGGGAAACTTACTAATATTACTATTATGATTTGAGTCATAGCCATAGGTTTATGTAAATTGTGAATAAATATTCACATTACATAAACAATTCGTATTTAACCTATATGGATCAATTAATAAAAAGTAGATTGGGGGGGGGGGGGTTGGATGCAGGGCTGGTGAATGTGGTGAACTGGTTATGCATTATTTATCATTTAATTTTTATTTATTTATTTTAATTACTTTTGGCAGTTTTGGGGTTTGCATTTTTTGGGGGGCTGAGTCCTTGATTTGGGGGGGCCAAGCCCCCCCAAGCCCCCCCTGGTGACGCCACTGAACATTCTATTCTGCTAATGAAACAAAGACTAGATAAACTAATACAAAAGTAACTTGGGTTGAACTAATTATCACCCGGATATACTGTATAATGTTAAGGAGGAACTACATGTGTGTGTGTGTGTGTGTGTGTGTGTGTGTGTGTGTGTGTGAGTGTGTGACTGTCTGTGAGTGTGTGTGTGTGTGTGTCTGTGTGTGTGTGTGTGTCTGTGTGTGTGTGTGTGTGACTGTCTGTGAGTGTGTGTGTCTGTGTGTGTGACTGTCTGTGAGTGTCTGTGTGTGTGTGTGTGTGTGTGTGTGTGTGTGTGTGTGTGTGTGTGTGTGTGTGTGTGTGTGTGTGTGTGTGTGACTGTCTGTGTGTGTGTGACTGTCTGTGTGTGTGTGTGTGCCTCTCTGTGTGTGTGTGTGTGTCTCTGTGTGTGTGTCTGTGTGTGTGTGTATGTGTATGTGTGTTCATTTAATGTTTTTACATTTGCATAACAGATAATCGTATATGAATGTATGTGTGTTTTATGAGAGAGAGAGAGAGAGAGCGCGCTTGAGAGAGCTTTCATTCTCGAGAGAATTAGGGACTGGTAGGGGAGAGAGAAAAAATTATCCCCAAAAATGAGAGAGAGAGAGAGAGAGAGAGAGAGAGAGAGAGAGAGAGAGAGAGAGAGAGAGAGAGAGAGAGAGAGAGAGAGAGAGAGAGATAATAGTAAAGAGAATAGTGGAATATTAGTCGTCAAAATAGAACAATGCCAAAAAAGACAAACAAATCGAAAAATACAATCAAAAGTGTAAACCCCTGTACAATTAGTAAACAAATTGTGAAATGGATAACACTGGAAAAATATAGAAAAGTGTACGCTTGAAAATACGGGGTCGAAAAACAGCCCGCCTAATAATAAAAAGCATTGCACGCACTGAATACCTCCGACGCCTGCCTCAATTATTTTATCTACAGACTGAATAAAATATAGAGTTAGAATTAAGATACAGTATATATCAGATATGTGGCTACATAAATAGTGATACGGCTTTCTACCCTTATATCTTGTTTAACTTTGCTCCCTAAACCTCCGCCAAAAGGTAGAATTGGGTACACTAAAGGTAGAAAAGGTAGAATTGAGTACACTAATGGTAGAATTGGGTACACTAATGGCAGCAAAGGTAGAATTGGGTACACTAATGGCAGAAAAGGTAGAATTGGGTACACTAATGGCAGAAAAGGTAGAATTGGGTACACAAAAATCCAGAAAAGGTAGAATTTGGTACACTAATGGCAGAAAAGGTAGAATTGGGTACATTAATGGCAGAAAAGGTAGAATTGGGTATACTAATGGTAGAATTGGGTACACTAATGGCAGAAAAGGTAGAATTGAGTACACTAATGGTAGAATTGGGTACACTAATGGCAGAAAAGGTAGAATTTGGTACACTAATGGCAGAAAAGGTAGAATTGGGTACATTAATGGCAGAAAAGGTAGAATTGGGTATACTAATGGCAGAAAAGGTAGAATTGGGTACACTAATGGCAGAAATTTAGAATTGGGTACACTAATGGCAGAAAAGGTAGAATTGGGTACACTAATGGCAGAAAAGGTAGAATTGGGTACACTAATGGCAGAAAAGGTAGAATTGGGTACACTAATGGCAGAAAAGGTAGAATTGGGTACATTAATGGCAGAAAAGGTAGAATTGAGTACACTAATAGCAGGAAAGGTAGAATTGGGCACACTAATGGTAGATAAAGGTCGAATTGGGTACACTAATGGCAGAAAAGGTAGAATTGGGTACACTAATGGCAGAAAAGGTAGAATTGGGTACACTAATGGCAGAAAAGGTAGAATTGGGTACACTAATGGCAGAAAAGGTAGAATTGGGTACACTAATGGCAGAAAAGGTAGAATTGGGTACACTAATGGCAGAAAAGGTAGAATTGGGTACACTAATGGCAGAAAAGGTAGAATTGGGTACACTAATGGCAGAAAAGGTAGAATTGGGTACATTAATGGCAGAAAAGGTAGAATTGAGTACACTAATGGCAGGAAAGGTAGAATTGGGCACACTAATGGTAGATAAAGGTAGAATTGGGTACACTAATGGCAGAAAAGGTAGAATTGGGTACACTAATGGCAGAAAAGGTAGAATTGGGTACATTAATGGCAGAAAAGGTAGAATTGAGTACACTAATGGCAGGAAAGGTAGAATTGGGCACACTAATGGTAGATAAAGGTAGAATTGGGTACACTAATGGCAGAAAAGGTAGAATTGGGTACACTAATGGCAGAAAAGGTAGAATTGAGTACACTAATGGTAGAAAAGGTAGAATTGGGCACACTAATGGTAGATAAAGGTAGAATTGGGTACACTAATGGTAGAAAAAAGAAAATTGGAGTACACTAAGATAGACGAATGTAGAAAAGGTAGAATTGGGCACACTAATGGTAGATAAAGGTAGAATTGGGTACACTAATGGTAGAAAAGATAGAATTGAGTACACTAATGGTAGAAAAAGGTAGAATTGGGTACACTAATGGCAGAAAATGTAAAATTGGGTACATTAATGGCAGAAAAGGTAGAATTATGTACACTAATGGCAGAAAAGGCAGAATTGAGTACACTAATGGCAGAAAAGGTAGAATTGGGTACACTAATGGCAGAGAAAGCTAAAAATATGGCAGCATTAACACAAATAAAGCGATATATAATACACGAAAACGGGAATAGTCAAAGGGAAGGTAGAACGAAGGCCCAGAGACGCGAGGAAAAGCAGACAATAGCAGAAGCAGACAATAGAAAGGCAGGGGGAGGTACGAGAAGGAAGACAAGGCAGGGAACATACAGCAGAGGAAAGCAGGAATAGAGCAAGCAGAAAGAAGGCAGACAATACAGCAGAGTAGAGCAGGCATTTAGCAGAACAAGGCAGAAAATACAACAGAGGAGAGTAGGAAAGAACAAGCAGAAGGCAGAAAATACAGCAAAGGAGAGCAGGAATACAGCAGAAGGAAGGGAGGACATACAGCAGAGAAGGGCAGGCATAGAGCAAGCAGAAGAAAGACAGAGAATAGAGCAGGACTGGAGAAAGCAGAAGGCAGAAAAGCGTAATGAAGTGTAGAAAAAAGGCCAAAAATAAAGGTAAATTCAAGGTAAACAGAGACAGAAAACACCATGTAAAGGTACAATAGGAATAAGGGGAGTGAATTTCCCCTTCTCCTTCATGTTTAGCCCATTAGTTTTGAGATTTTAAGATATTCGCCCCATTAGTTTGGCGATTTTAGAACTTTTTGTGTGCCATTTAGGTGGCGATTTGTTCCTGGCGAGCCATAGCAAGCCTGCACTTTAAGAGGAATCGGCTTTCGACCTGAACATTTTTTCTACCGAAAAACGTACAATTTATTCTCAAAGGGGGGGTTTAGGGGTTATTTCTTAAAGCTTAATGGAGGTCTAGGGAAAAGAGAGAGAGAGAGAGAGAGAGAGAGAGAGAGAGAGAGAGAGAGAGAGAGAGAGAGAGAGAGAGAGAGAGAGAGAGAGAGAGAGAGAGAGAGAGGAGAGAGAGCGAGAGAGAGAGAGAGAGAGAGAGAGAGAGAGAGAGAGAGAGAGAGAGAGAGAGAGAGAGAGAGAGAGAGAGAGAGAGAGAGAGAGAGAGAGAGAGAGAGAGGCGTGATGAGTGTGTGTGTGTGCTTGATTTTAAAGATGCAGGAACAAACTTGAAGGTCATTAGACACTACCACTACTACCACCATCATCTCCATACCCCTACTACCACTACCACCATCATCTACCACATACACCACCAGTACCATGCCACATACCTACCTACTACCACTACCAGATCTCCACCTCCTAAACCATACCACCACTACCATTACCACATCCCCATCTACCACTACCACTACCACTACCACCATCATCTCCATACCCCTACTACCACTACCACCATCATCTCCATACCACTACTACCACTACCACTACTTTCTCTCTAACTACCACTACCACTACCACCATCATCTCCATACCACTACTACCACTACCACCATCATCTCTTCTCTACCACTACTACCACCATCATCTCCATACCACTACTACCACTACCACCATCATCTCTTCTCTACCACTACCACCATCATCTCCATAGCCACTACTACCAATACTACCATCATCTCTTCTCTATACCTACTCTACACCATCTCTAACAACTACCACTACCACCATCTTACCTTTACCACAACAACGTACCATACCACAACTACCACCACTACTACTACTACTACTACCACTACCATCTCTAATACTACCACTACTACCACCACCATCTATCTGCCACAACTACCACCATATGTTCTCTACCACAACAACTACCACTACCACCATCTTACCTTTACCACAACAACTACCACTACCTTCTCTCTACCATAACAACTACCATCTCTAATACTACCACTGTCACCTGTACCACTACTACCACAAATACCAGTACTACCATCATCTTCTCTCTACCCCTACTATCACAAATACTACCACTAGTAATACCACAATAATTATAGGTAGCGCCAACGAACGTGGCAATTTTCTTGACCCCTTAACTTCTCATAACTCAAAAGGGCCTAGAGCAAACTGGCTGTAAATATCCACACCTATTTCCTGGTGGGCTCTTCCCTAATGATAGAAATGTCAGCTCGATTGCTTTCATTAATTTTGAGTTAAGAGAAGTTAAGGGGTCAAGAAAATTGTCAAGTTCGTTGGCGCTACCTATAGTACCATTATCTTACTACCACAACTAGTATTACCACTATTTCTACCATTTCTACCATTACTACTACTACTACTACTACTACTACTACTGCTACTACTACTTCTCTACCCTGTTCCAAATATGTAGGCCAAACCTCCTGAACATTAACCTATATAACTCACAAACGACTAGAGTAATCGAGCTAATGATTCTACCATTTGGAAAGGGTCAACCAGGAAATAGGGGTAACAGTTTAAAGCCCATTTGCTCTAGCCACTTTCGAGTTACAGAGGTTATGGTTCACGATAACTGGCCTACCTATTTGGAACTGGTTATAGTTAGGTACGGTACTACTATCACCACCACTACCACTAATTCATACACTTTCTGCCACTTCCAAAATTATAACTGCTATGAGTACACCACAACTACCAATATAACTGCTATGAGTACACCACAACTACCAATATCTCTACTAGTACTACTACCATCTCTACCAGTACAACCATTAACTCACAAGCACACCCACACACACCTACCTCACATACACATTTATACACCTGACTCTCACACACACCCATACATATCTGACAAACACATACACTCCCTCAATCCACACACACACACACACCTGACATACACATACACTCCCTCAATCCACACACACACACACACACACACACACACACACACAGTAGATCCCCCAGCCTATTAACAAGAGAATATATAAAGGATTAAAAGCTCCCATCCCTTTAAATAAATGCCCTTTCCTTTTATAAACACAATAATAAGCTCTGATAATCCCAAATACTGTTCGCTGTCACAATATATCGTTCATTCACAAAACCCGCCCCATAAATGCATCCATAAATATTCCAGATGACCCAATAATATACTAGGCTTGTCAAGAATATTACAGGGGAAATTATTATAGTTAGCTTAATTAAATATTAGGCTGAATAATATTGGTTTATTACTACTACTACTACTACTACTATTACTACTACTACTAATAATAATAATAATTAGTATTATAATAATAATAATTTGCAAAGGTGTACGTACTGTAGATACACAGATGAAATATTTATTCTATGATATGTTTTAATTTGTACAGCTAGCCAAATTAGTGAAGATAGACAGACAGACAGACACACATAATACAGACAGACAGACACACATAGATATATAGATACATAACTAGATATTATATTGACCGCAATAACCTTTACAATATCATTCATATACTCAAGTTTGCAAGATAAATGTAGAAAACACAAATACATTTACGGAAAACGTAGGTAATATGTGTTAAGGGGAGGTTAAGGGGAGGTTAAGGGGAGGTTTTTAGTTGATTCCCTAGACTTCCATCAAACTTAAAATTACTCCCCCTAGACCCCCTTTCAAGATAAATGTGTACATTTTTCGGTAGAAAAATTTCCCGGCCGAAGGCCGATACCCCTTAAATTACAGGCTCGCTATCGCTCGCCAGGAAAAAATCGACACCTAAATGGCACGAATGGTCTTAAAATTGACAGAAATGGGGCGAGGGTTCTTAAAATCGCCAAACTAATGGGGCGAACGTCTTAAAATCTCAAAAGCAATGGGGCTAAACATGAGGGAGAAAGGGGTGCAGAAAAAAATCCTCCAGGTGGAAATCTCCCCTTAATCCTAGGGAATATGTGAAACCCGCAGAAAACATGTAACACATGAAGATGATATGAGTAAACCCCAGAAAATACGTGAACATCGCAGATAAATTATAAATACGTGAACATCGCAGATAAATGATAAATATGTGAAAAGCGCAAAAATATACGTAAACACAGCAAGTATATGGAAAAACAGAAAATATGTGGAAAAACAGAAAATGTATGATTAATAAGAAATACAATATATATATATGGTGACCGGTCAACTCAACCAGTAGACCATTTCAACCAGTACCAAATCAACCAATACGGTTAGGTTAGGTTAGTACTACATTTTGGCACTGGTTTGATTGATCTGGGTTAATTTGGCACTGGTTGAGAGCTACTGGTTGAAATGGTCGACTGGTTGAGATGACATGGAACCACATATATATATATATATATATATATATATATATATATATATATATATACAGTATATATGGAAAATACAGCTTATTTTAGGGAAAGTTCAGAAAAAATAAGAGAACCTCTGGAAGTATATGAACATAATTATGATAAAATATAATTTATGTTTAGAAAATATACAGAAAGCACTGCAAATAATACTTCATACGTGGAGATTACACATTTAGAACCGAAAATATATGAAATAGAGGAAACTAGTAAATATATATAAAACACAGAATTACTCAAAGAACGTGGAAAGTTAGTGAAGGGTGGGTATATATGAATAATACGAAAATGTATAGAAAGCTCGAAAAAATAATGGTACATAATATTATGGAGGAAAAATTGCAGACAAATCTACGGAAACGTTACATATAAAACGGAAAAAACTAGGGAAAATTCTGTAACAAAAATAATGGGAACTATATATAAAAACAGCGCCGAAATTACACGAACAGCGCGAGAAAATTTATATAAAATACAAAACAATATTTTGAAAGTATAGGAAAGTTATATAAAGAACTGCGAAAAAATCTATACGAATGTGAAAACAATTAATATAGCACAGGAAGATAATAAACAGGAACGGAGATTAAGGGGAGTGACCTGCTTTTTGTTGTTTCTGTCCTTTTCTCTCTTTCTCTGGCTTGTATCCATTCGGCCCCATTCACCCAACTATTTTAAGACGTTTATCCCCATCTAGGTGTCGATTTCTTCCTGGCGAGCGATAGCGAGCCAGCATTATATAAAGAAATCCGGCTTCGCCGGAGAAATGTTTCTATCGAAAAATGTACAAATTTATCCTGCTGTCAAACAAAAATAAAACATATGCTGGCTCGCTACCGCTCACCAGTAAGAAATTGACACCTGGATGGGGATAAACGTCTTAAAACAGTAGGCTGAATGGGGCCAAATGGATACAAGCCAGAGAAAGATAGAAAAGGACAGAACAAAAGCAGGTCAACCCCCTTAAGGCTCAATAAATGCAAGTCAAATAATATCATTTATTGATTTCACTCCCAACACCAAACACCTCCCAATGAAATTAATGAAGGCATGTGATCTTCCTGGGATTCGAACCCGGGTTACCACATACAGACCTTAAACACTCTAACCATTACACCATCAAGACAGTTCAAGGTTAAGTACATGACTACGATTAGATTTTATATCCATTAATCGAATACTGGATATCAATCTTATCCTGTACTCAGACCCAACTGCACACTGAATAGTAGCACTGGTCATATGTACTTTTACTTAAGGGGAGGTTTTTAGTTTGTTCCCTAGACCTCTATCAAGCTTAAAATTACACCCCCTTGAGTCCCTTTTAAGATAAATGTGTACATTTTTCGGTAGAAAAATATACCGGCCGAAGGCCGCTTCCTCTTAAATTACAGGCTCGCTATCGCTCGCCAGGAAAAAATCGACACCTAAATGGCACGAAATTTCTTAAAATTGACAGAAATGGGGCGAAATGTCTTAAAATCACTAAACTTGGGGCAAACGTCTTAAAACGTCAAAACCAACGGGGCTAAACATGAAGGAGAAAGGGGTCCAGCAAAAAATTCCTCAAGTGGAAATCTCCCCTTAATCTGGCCCAATACCCATTTTTGTTTATTTTTATTTTTTATTTTTTCTGTGGGTGGCCGACTCGAGACAGAGCCCGAATAGGGACAACACAACACAACAGAACAAAAACAATGAACACACAGAAAACCAACACACAAATTCACATACATATATATTGGTCAAATCAATATAAATGTTCTTGAGTATAATTTGAATCAGACAAAGGGACTCTGAGACACTACTAGCCCTTAGAAGATCATGACGCATTTTGACAGCTTATTCTGGCTATCATTAGACGATTGTATACCGTTTAGGAAGGATTAGTGGGAATTATATGGGTAACGACTGTTTATATTCAGGGAGACCAATTCACTTTTTTTCTCTTTCTCTCCCTCTCTCTCTTTGGTTTGTATCCATTCGGCCCCATTCATCCTACTGTTTTAAGACGCTTACCCCCATCCAGGTGTCAACGGTAGCGAGCCAGCATATTTATATATTTTTTGTTTTGACAGCAAGCTAAATTTTTAAATTTTTCGATAGAAAAATTTCTCCGGCGAAGCCGGATTTCTCCATACAATGCTGGCTCGCTATCGCTCGCCAGGAAGAAATCGACACCTGGATGGGGATAAACGTCTTAAAACAGTTGGCTGAATGGGGCAGAATGGATACAAGCCAGGGAAAGAGAGAACAGGAGAGAGAGATAAAAAAAAAAGCCGGTGACCCCCTTAACCCTCTGACTTCCATATGCCCTTCCTAATCTAAATATTAACGTCAAACTGTTGGTATTATACAGTGTGTGTTTGTTTATATTTCTTTGATGTTTGTCTTGGCGCTAATGTGTCCAGGTTTTCTGGTGCTGTTGCAAGGTATGAGTTCTATAGCATCTTTGAGTTCTATAGCATCTTTGAGTTCTATAGCATCTTTGAGTTCTATAGCATCTTTGAGTTCTATATCATCTTTAAGTTCTATAGCATCTTTGAGTTCTATAGCATCTTTGAGTTCTATAGCATCTTTGAGTTCTATAGCATCTTTGAGTTCTATAGCATCTTTGAGTTCTATAGCATCTTTAAGTTCTATAGCATCTTTGAGTTCTATAGCATCTTTGAGTTCTATAGCATCTTTGAGTTCTATAGCATCTTTGAGTTCTATAGCATCTTTGAGTTCTATAGCATCTTTGAGTTCTATATCATCTTTAAGTTCTATAGCATCTGTGAGTTCTATAGCATCTTTGAGTTCTATAGCATCTTTGAGTTCTACTGTATAGCATCTTTGAGTTCTATAGCATCTTTGAGTTCTATAGTGTTTTTTTCTGTAAGACATTTAATAAACTGACATTCTTGAGCATTCTAAAGCGTGGTCTTCTAAAAAATCAGCAGTATTAATCTCGATTAAATGGATGCTATTAAAGAGAGATTTTCACTTAAGGAGTTTTTTTCTGGACCCCTTTCTCCCTCATGTTTAGCTCAATTGGTTTTGAGATATTAAGTAATTTGCCCCATTAGTTTGGCGATATAATGACATTTCACCCCATTTCTGTCTTGTCTAAAACTTATTAAGTGTCATTTTTTTTCCTGGCGAGCGACAGCAAGCCTGTAATTCATGAGGAATCGGCCTTCGGCCGGGACATTTTGTTCTATCAAAAAATTTACAAATTAACCTCTTCTACATCTTAATACTAAAGATTCTGTAAAATGGCCAAGGATGTTAGACAAGCATCTATTGTATTCCAGAAGTCATTCCGTAATTGCAACATATTGAAACATATTATAATTGTTTTCCTTTAATATGATCAGTCTCAGCATATTACCACCTGACCACTTGATTCTTTATAAAAGCTCTTTATATGAAAGACTATAGGTGGCGCCAACGAACTTGACAATAATCTTGATCCCTGACCTCTCTGTAACTCATAAGGGCCTGGAGCAAACTGGCTGTAAATATCCACACCTATTTCCTGGTGGACTCTTCCCAAATGATAGAAACTTCAGCCTGATTGCATTGATTTATTTCGAGTTATATGAATTAAAATGTAAAACTTGCAAACTAAACAAACCAAAATTGTCAAGGGGTCATGATTATTGTCAAGTTGGCTGGCGCTACCTATAGTGACTAAGCTCCTGTACCTTATAATTTATTCTGTATAGCTAGATTATTTATTCATCAGAAATGTACTCTCCCTGAGTTCTGCATTAATGCCAAATAATTAAGGACCCAATAAGTTATTCAGTAAGTTTTTATATGTATGTTATAGTTTAAGGGAGCCCACCTCGCTTTTTTTATCTTTCTCTCCTCTCTCTCTTTGGCTTGTATCCATTCGGCCCCATTCAGCCTACTGTTTTAAGACGTTTACCCCAATCCAGGTGTCAATATTTTTGTGGCGAGCAGTAGCGAGCCAGCATATATATATTTTTGTATTTGACAGCAAGCTAAATTTGTACATTTTTCGATAGAAAAATTTCTCCGGCGAAGCCGGATTTTTCCATACAATGCTGGCTCGCTATCGCTCGCCAGGAAGAAATAGACACCTGGATGGGGATAAACGTCTTAAAACAGTTGGCTGAATGGGGCCGAATGGATACAAGCCAGGGAAAGAGAGAACGATAAAAAAAGCCGGTGACCTCCCTTAAAGATGTTTTATTAATTATACATACAGCTTAGCAAGACGGAAATGTCGATAAACTTTAACTTAATATGTGCAATAATCTATCTGTGACCAAAATAATATGTGCTGCACTACATAGCTAAGTAGTGCAAAGACAACACTACTGGCTCATATCCATTCGGCCCCTATTTACCCTATTGTTTTGAGACGTTTATCCCCATCCAGGTGTTGATTTCTTCCTGGCCAGCGATAGCGAGCCAGCATTGTATGGAGAAATCCAATTTTTTCCATAGAAAAATGTACAAATTCAACCTGCTGTCAACAAATATTTTTTACAATATGCTGGCTCGCTGCCGCTCGCCAGGAATAAATCGACACCTGGATGAGGATAAAACTCTTAATACAGTAGGCTGAATGGGGCCGAATGGATACAAACCAGAGAGAGAGAGAGAGAGAGAGGGAGAGAGAAACAAAACGAGGTGGGCCCCCTTAAGTTTGGCTAACCTTAAACGATTTTACTCAAGTTTGGAAGGCCGTCTAGGAACCAAAGGGGTAAAATCTATCCACATTACCCCGCTGATTTCCACAACTCCTTCCTAAGCTGAATATAACCGTCTACTGATAGTCAGAATAAGAGGGAGGTATACTGCACACCCTCGTATCTCGACAGGTGGAACCCCATAATTATAGAAGGCCTGCAATCAACTCGTTAAGGGGAGGTTTTTAGTTTGGTCCCTAGACCTCCATCAAGCTTAAGATTACACCCCCTTGAGTCCCTTTCAAGATAAATTTGTAAATTTTTCGGTAGAAAAATGTCCCGGCCGAAGGCCGGTTCCTCTTAAATTACAGGCTCGCTATCGCTCGCCAGGATAAAATCGACACGTAAATTGCACGAAAGGTCTTAAAATTGGCGGAAATGGGGCGAAAGTTCTTAAAATCGCCAAACTAATGGGGCGACTGTCTTAAAATCTCAAAAGCACTGGGGCTAAACATGAGGGAGAAAGGGGTCCAGAAAAAAATCCCTCAAGTCGATAATTATCTCCCCTTAATATAATATTCCCCCCCCCCCCCCCCTCCCCACCCTAACCTCGGTCATTAAAAAAAAGGGCTAGAGCAAATGGGTTGTAAATTCCCCTCCCCCACCCTAACCTCGGTCATTAAAAAAAAGGGCTAGAGCAAACGGGCTGTAAATTCTTCCCCCCTCCCCCCCCTAACCTCGGTCATTCAAAAAAAAGGGCTAGAGCAAATGGGCTGTAAATCCCCCACCCTAACCTCGGTCATTCAAAAAAAAAGGGCTAGAGCAAATGGGCTGTAAATTCCCCCCCACCCCCACCCTAACCTCGGTCATTCAAAAAAAAGGGCTAGAGCAAATGGGCTGTAAATTCCCCCCCCACCCCCATTTCCCTGGCTGAACCTTCCCAAATGGTATAGAAAGTGTGTAGCTGGATTACTCTAGTCGTTGGTGAGTTATAGAGGGTTAATTAATGCTCAAGAGTTTGGGCTTACTTATTTGGAACAGGGTATAGTGCTATAGACGGTTTGTTAAGGGGAGTCACCGGCTCTTTTTTTTTATCCTTCTCTCTTTTTCTCTCTTTCTCTGGCTTGTATCCATTCGGCCCCATTCAGCCAACTGTTTTAAGACGTTTATCTCCATTCAGGTGTCGATTTCTTCCTGGCGAGCGAAAGCGAGCCAGCATTTTATGGAGAAATCCGGCTTTGCCGGAGAAATTTTTCTATCGAAAAATGTACAAATTTAGCTTGCTGTCAAAACAACAATTTATATATGCTGGCTCGCTACCACTCGCCAGGAAAATATTGACACCTGGATTGAGACTATGTTGGAAGTACAGTATTAGGTTGACAATCGTGCTGCCTGTCCCGTGACCGTAACTCTTAGGGAATAGTTGTAACAGTGCCCTTAACCCCTTCTCTACCGGAGACGTCTTTTTCATTATATGCTAGCTATATATAGACGATTTGGTGCAGTTTAAGGAGGATCTGTGGTAATAAAAGGGTTAAGTGGCATAGCTCGAAGCCTGTTAATTGCTGGAGGCACTTTTTAAACTGAATAAAACCGTCTAATATTAGCCAGAATAAAGTTAAAAGGACGTCACCGGTACAGAAAGGGTTAATTAACATAATTGATGTACCAAAAGAGCTCCCTCTCTCTCTATATATATATATATATACTCTGTCCATCACACCTACACCACCATTGATGTGAACATGAATACACATTAAGGGGAATCACCAGTTTTTTTTATCTTTCTCTCTTTTTCTCTCTTTCCCTGGCTTGTATCCATTCGGCCCCATTCAGCCAACTGTTTAAGACGTTTATCCCCATCCAGGTGTCGATTTCTTTCTGGCGAGCGATAGCGAGCCAGCATTGTATGGAGAAATCCGGCTTCGCTGGAGAAATTTTTCTATCGAAAAATGTAAACATTTAGCTTGCTGTCAAAATAAAAATATATATAGGCCTATGCTGGCTCGCTACCGCTCGCCAGGAAAATATTGACACCTGGATGGGGGTAAACGTCTTAAAACAGTAGGCTGAATGGGGCCGAATGGATACAAGCCAAAGAGAGAGGGAGAGAAAGAGAAAAAAAGCGAGGTGGGCTCCCTTAATATACATACAACCTTACGCGATTGATTACGTGTCAGTTCCGGGCTATAAGGAAGTTGGAACTGTATAGACATCAATATTTAACAGACTAACCAGGTAAAATAATGCCTTAGTCCACATATAAATACATACATTCAAATCCAGCGAAACTTCTATTCATTACAAGCTCTGAGTATGGGTTGTATTTCTTTTCATTAGTGTATTCCAGTACAGTACATTGGGGTTTGCAATGTATGACTAACGTTAAGAACGGGGTCTTCCTTAAAATATCGATGTTTACGACTCAAACTTCCTTATAGCACTGAAACTCGCAAGTAGTCAGTTCATCATCCAAGGAAAACCATACGGTTGTGATACCCACCCAACTTTTCAATACGTGCAGACTTAAGTTGCACAGACGTATATAAATGTTACCCCTACTGCTGAGTTAGAGAGGAAAGGCCTGCCGCTTGCTCTTAGGAGGCTGACCTGATTTGTTTTCTCTTTCTTGATTGTAATCATTCAGCCCCATGCAGCCTACTGTTTTTAAGACGTTTATCCCCATCCAGGTGTTGATTTATACCTGGCAAGCCTTCATATTTTGGATAATGAGTTGAACAGCTGGCTAAATTTTTACATTTTTCGATAGAAAAATTTCTCCGGCAAAGCCGGATTTCTCCATAAAATGCTGGCTTGCTATTGCTCGCCAGGAAAAAAAAACGACACCTGGATGGGAGTAAATCTCTTAAAACAGTAGGCTGAATGGGGCCGAATGGATACAACCAAGAAAGAGAAAAATTCAGGTCACCCCCCTTAAATAACAAGCTGTAGAGTTACTTTTGATGGTTTTCTTACACGTCATGAATCCAAGCTGCGAGATAACCATATTCTCGAAGTTTTGTAGCGTCCTGTGCGGTCAGTTTCAAACCGGTATTAAACTCTCAAGAAAGTGATATGTGGGACAGTTACTGATACTACTGTGTGGCCTAATCATAAACATGAGCCTAAGCAATTGCCATAAAGTTATTATCCATAGTTTTCTTACTTTTCATAAATCTATACCGAGACACGATAATTAAAGCCGGTATCACACGAGAGCTATTATAGTCAACATTCGATGATAAAATTTTGTTCTGGCAACATTTCTGGAAAATTTTGCACTGGTATCGGAAGTTAGACTAGTGATGGGTGAATTAAGGGGACCGAAATATTTTAAATGTTGATCTCATGAGCTGCCAGACCAGTGTTGAGGATAAATGTTGAGGGAAAAATCTCTCGTGTGATACTGGTTTAACTCGTGTCAAGCAGGTATCGAACTTGGAAGAATATGATGGGACAATTGATTCTTACTGTGTGGCATGATCATAAAACATGGGTGCTTAAGCTATTTCCTTTTGCAGCTTACTTGCTTGCTATTAGCGATTTCAGTGTCAATCATGAAACATTTTTGGTGTCAGTTTAAGCGCGCTATCGAGTTGTATTGCCAGTTAGACAATCATTTCCGCTTTAATGGTTCAATACGCTTCAAACCTCATTTACATGTTGGCTTTTTGCATGTATGATAGATTATTCAGGGTTCCCGGACACCTCAACCAGTCGGCCATTATATCAACCAGTAGATTACATTCAGGAGGGTCAAACCAACTACTATGGGTTTCAGAAGCCGTGAGGCATCGTTTTCTGGGAATAACTTATTAACAAACAATTGGATCAGTACGATATTTTGGCACGGCTTGTTTCACACCGTCCCCTAATTTTCGTCAATATTGTGCATTACCAAAAGTGGAGAATTAAGCCACTTATCCCTGCGTCATGAGGTTAAAGTCACACCTGAATGACTAGGTAATGGACAAGGTTACTGCGCCGTACCTGTGAAACCACCAAACAATTAATGCTCTTCCATTAAACACCGTCATTATCAGCCACCACCCAACCCTACTATCGTCGTTACATTCAGGTTATGTCACTATCAAATAAAAATATACAAAAATTATGTGATATTCTTGTATATGTTTATTTGATAGTGACATAAAGCCTGAATGTAACGACAATAGTCGTTGAAAGGTCTTAACCCGTTTGCTGCGGGGGACGTTCCGGAACGCCTTAGCAATGTACAGCAATTTAAAATCTGAAAGCTAATGGAGCTAAACATAAGCGAGTTAGGGGCCAGAAAACCAACCTAACCTAACCTAGTAGTATTGGTTGAGTTGCCACTGCTGAGAGGTACTGGCTGACAATATGGCGTACTGGTTAATAAGTTGTCCGGGCGCCATTGTTCAGTGTATATAACATTTCTTTCATCTGTTGAGTGTGCACTATACATGTTTACGCTTACATCTTTAGTAGCTTCATAATATTTGCATAATCACCCAAACGGTTGTGATTTCGCAGTTAGCAAATGTTTCGCGTTTTGTTGCTTAGCAGGACCACAAACCGAAGCCTAGAGCAGTGTCAGGAAGAAGCCCATAGGTTGCTAGGTTGGGCAGAAATCGTAACTCCTAACCTCTCATAATTCAAAAAGGACTAGAGTAATCGAGCTAATATTTCTACCAAATAGGAAGACTTGGCTGGGGAATATGTGTATAAATTGACACATCATTTGCTCAAGCCCTTTTTGAGTTACAGAGGTTAGAGGTTACGATTTCTGCCCAACCTAGAATGAACGGACTATAGTAAGGAAATAACAACCATGTACCCAATGACTTCACAATGTTCAATGGCGCTATTGTATACAGTTTATGTTCATTGGACTATGTTATATAAAAACTTTGGGAGCGCGGTGGATCCACGCATTTAAATACCCTCACAACAAATAATGTATGGAGCAAATTGTAAATATATTTTTCCTTGAGTCTAATATTCTCACACTATAAATGGGGGCAGGGGGCTAGGAATCCTCCTCCCCATGTAAAATTATCCTACTCAACGAGACAGAAAAAGGGGCGAGGGAACGTGAAAGTGGTCCCGGACCCTGCGAATAGGAACTCTAAATGTTTCTGTTCGGTGTCTGTCTCGTGTCGGCCACCCCCAGCAACGAGGTATGTGACTGAGTACATACATACATACATAAATGACATAGTACTGTTTTCTGTAACCATCAGGACCAAAAAAAAAAAAAAATGGATTCTAAGACCGGAGTCTCATATACAGTACTTTTAATAGCGGACGTATAAGAATCGTGGAGTCGGTGAAAAATATATCATAAAGGAAGGTCTATTGTATCTACATATTTTCACCTTAACTATGACATAAATATAGTGTGTAGCTGCAATATTGAATGTCCATACTGAAACAAGCAACAATTAGCATACGTTAATCAAATATACATAATCAGTCAGAGCAGACTCCGATGCATATCCATCATTGAAACTGCTTGTGAGACTTGACAACTATGGCACTCGATGATATGTCTTGACTATGGTCCCTAAAAATAGACTAAAACGCATTATTTGGATGTTTTCGGCCAGAAATACGAAGCTGGCCAAAAACAAAAGCAATAGAAAAGTAATAGAAGAAACCGACAATAAAATGGTGAATTACTGGACACCCCCAAACACCCTAACTCATCATTAAGCTGGTTTCGCACGAGCGCTTTTTCCGGCATTTTGTTCAGGCAATTGGGGTCAGGCATCTTCTGATTTCAAGTTGTATATTATCTTAGCCTCTTAAAATCATATAAAGTCAGTCTAGTTGTTGACTCCAAGGCGAACATACCAAAAATTACCACGTGAAACAACTTCTATCTATCTATCTATCTATCTATCTACAGTCCCAATCCACACTTTTCCGTGTTTTTTTGTTTTCTTTCTTTTTTTGCTCATCGAAAATTGACGGAAAAATCGCTCGTGTGACCCCGCCTTTAGAGCCTCTGACACCATTGATCTGACGAAGTGTTCCACCCCTTTATGATAACCCCTTGCAGTATGGTGACGGTCTTTCTTCCGGTTATTCTGGCTACCATTAGACGATTTTATGCAGTTTTCAAAAGCCGACGTATGGGATTCAACCAGTCAATTGACCACTTGCGAGTTTTGGTCTATAAGGAAGTTGGAGCCGTGGCCATTAATATTTAGCAGAATTATCAGCTAAAATACGGTCATAATACATATTTAAATACATAAAACCAAATTGATCACATTATCATTGCATTTATCTTTAATATCGATGTTCACGGCTTCAACTTCCTTATAGCCTGAAACTCGCAAGTGGTCAATTCAGTTTCCAGCTCTACATGTCCTTCCTAAGCCAAATAAGATCCTCTAATGTTAACCAGGATTAATGTTAACCAGGATTAATGTTAACCAGGATTAATGTTAACCAGGATTAATGTTAACCAGGATTAATGTTAACCAGGATTAATGTTAACCAGGATTAATGTTAACCAGGATTAATGTTAACCAGGATTAATGTTAACCAGGATTAATGTTAACCAGGATTAATGTTAACCAGGATTAATGTTAACCAGGATTAATGTTAACCAGGATTAATGTTAACCAGGATTAATGTTAACCAGGATTAATGTTAACCAGGATTAATGTTAACCAGGATTAATGTTAACCAGGATTAATGTTAACCAGGATTAATGTTAACCAGGATTAATGTTAACCAGGATTAATGTTAACCAGGATTAATGTTAACCAGGATTAATGTTAACCAGGATTAATGTTAACCAGGATTAATGTTAACCAGGATTAATGTTAACCAGGATTAATGTTAACCAGGATTAATGTTAACCAGGATTAATGTTAACCAGGATTAATGTTAACCAGGATTAATGTTAACCAGGATTAATGTTAACCAGGATTAATGTTAACCAGGATTAATGTTAACCAGGATTAATCAAATTGGCACCATGGTATTGAGGGGTTAAGGAGGGTCACCTGTTTTTTTCTCTCCTTTTCTCTCTTTCTCTGGCTTGTATCCATTCGGCCCCATTCAGCCTACTGTTTTAAGACGTTTATCCCCATCCAGGTGTCGATTTCTTCCTGGTAACCGATAGCAAGCCAGTATTGTATGGCGAAAGCCGACTTCGCCGGAGACATTTTGCTATCGAAAAATGTACAACTTTACCCTGCTGTCAAACACTTTTTAACAAATATGCTGGCTCGCTACCGCTTGCCAGGAAAAAATCGACACCGGGATGGGGATAAATATCTTAAAACAGTTGGCTGAATGGGGCCGAATGGATACAACTTAGAGAGAGAGAGAGAGAGGGAGAGAGAAAAAAAAACGAGGTGGACCCCCTTAAGAGTCGATTGCTTTCTGTAACCTAGTGATTTTTGTACTAAGTTCCCTAGTTATATGTGTAGAAAACATTTACTATTGTAAGTTGATTTCGCCCCACGAAGGCTAGATGTCTCCATTTTTAAACTCTATTTCAACCTGGCTAGAGTGTGTGTGTGTGAGAGAGAGTGTGTGTGTGGTGTGTATGTGTGAGATTAAAGGTGGTGGTGCATGGGTTGAGATAAACATGGAATAATAATCACCAACCTGCACATAATTATCTTGCAAAATGCAATGTCACTGAAATAATTATTAACAATGGTATAAAGGATTTTGTGGATCGTCTACACCGGACCTGTGACGTTATAGTGACGTCACAGGAGTATCCTCATCCTGAACTGGATGGTGGACTTACACTCCTATGACATCACAGGTCCGGTGTAGATGATCCACAAAATCCTTTATACCATTGTTAATAATTATTTTGGTGCCATTGCGTTTTGCAAGATAATTATGTACAGGTTGGCGATTATTATTCCATTTTTATCTCAACCCATGCACCACCACCTTTAACCCTTGGAGTACCTATGGCGCTATTTTATATTTAATTCTGGCTAGTATTACGTTATTGTAATATGTTTAAGAAGTTGTAGAAGTTAGAAATTTGATTGAGATAGTTTTTAACCATTTGATTCCTAGAGATGCTTCCTAATCTGCATAAAATCACCAATTAATAACCATAATATACTGTATCAGGCGATATAATTCAGTTGAGGAAGGATCTCGAAAAATCAATAGGGTATAAACTATCTCAATTAAATCTCTTAGTCCCACAGGTCCTCCCTAATATGAAATCAACCGGCTAATGATAACGAGAATAAAATGCAAAGTAGCGTCACAGGTACTGAAGGGGTTAAAAGGATATTTATATGTGTGTTGGGTTTCTGCATATGAGTGTTGTTAGCTAACCTATTAGAGAGCTTCGGCGACATGAACAGGCCTCCTTAGAATTCTTGAGTTTTTTGTCAATTTTAAATGTGAGTTTAAACCGAGTATGGAGATGGAACCGTTGTGCCAAAAAATAAAAATAAAAAACCTATTATATATTACATGTTACTGAGATCCCCAATGTGTTAACCGGGAACTGCTTCTTGTAGTAAACACACGAGCCAGGACGGATCACCTCGAGTCTCACCATTTCTCTAATAAAAGGAAAAACATTTGTCTTTTTAGCCTAGACGTTTTATTTCTTATCCCTGTATACTTAACCCCCTCAGACTGGAATAGCTAACTTACTGATGAGGAGGCGGACCACCCGATATTTTCCCCAAAACAGTCAAAATCACACTGAGGGACCGTTAGGAGTCGGAGAAATTTGGGGTTGCCATCAATCGACAGATTCTGATCTAACTTACCTAACTTACTGAGCTCAAAATGACGCACAAGCGTCATATAACTTATTATAGAGATATTAAGATAAGTTCATATGACGCGATCGCGTCATATGAGTATTTGGGCGGAACCGCCATATGACGCGATCGTGTCATATGAGTCGGAGGGGGTTAATGATCAGAGCCCTCAGCAATCTAGCTCATGCCCGAAGGATCAACAGTTGACCGGATTCTAGCACTCGGGTCTTATGGAATGCTGGTTCGAGTTTCAAGGGAGACTGTTTCTTGTTAACCCCTTCTGTACCTGCACCGTCCTTTTAACTTTATTCAGGCTACTATTAGTCGATTTTATTCAGTTTAAAACGGACCTCCATCAATTGACAGGCTTTGAACTATCTCGCTTAACCCCTTTTACTACCACAGATCCTTCTTAAGCTGCACAAAATCATCTAAATATAGCTAACAAAAAATTACAAAGACGTCGCTGGTACAGAAAGGGTTAATGTTGATATCTTATAGTTTTGAATTCAGTATAGAAATAGATATAATGGGAACTTTCGAGGCATATCCACGCCAATTATTAATCTAGTGTCTGAACTTTATTCAGAAATAGAGGGGGCTATCAAGTGTATTGGGTGGCTACTTCCTTTTTCCCCTGTTAATTCAGGAGTAAGACGGGATATGTTCTGGCACCTTCACATTTTAACAAAGGGTTTATCAGTTGAACAAAGTTGTTAATGAGCTTCAGTCAGGATCACTGACCATGATTGTGTAAATGAAGTTATGATCTATAGATGAGTCGCTAGAGACCCTTATATTGATTCATGTAGCACTGAACAAGGAGTCAAAACTACTAGGCCTGAAGGTCTCTTGGAATAAGTCTAAAGTTTAAGTATGTAGGTAATGAGAATACACCTGTCTTCAATAGTTTCACGTATCTATGTATTCCTGTATAACAGTGGTGGGTGGAGTAACAATATTAATCATCGCTTCAGCCTAGCATATGAGGGTCTGTACAGTCGAGGTTAATAAGTGTTGTCAGATATTTCACAAAGTTTGGGACACTGACTAATACTCTGAGGGATAAGCACTTTTCCCAGTAACTATAAAGATACCAATAACACTTTTTGAGCGAAAACCACTGGAATCTATGACTACACTTAAAACCCCCGATTGTACTTTCCCAATAAAAATATATGGCGCTGTTAATATCTATGGTGAAGGACAAAGCAGTACCCCCTTAATAAACAGTATAAACCAACAAGCAGTACCCCCTTAATAAACAGTATAAACCAACAAGCAGTACCCCCTTAATAAACAGTATAAACCAACAAGCAGTACCCCCTTAATAAACAGTATAAACCAACAAGCAGTACCCCCTTAATAAACAGTATAAACCAACAAGCAGTACCCCCTTAATAAACAGTATAAACCAACAAGCAGTACCCCCTTAATAAACAGTATAAACCAACAAGCAGTACCCCCTTAATAAACAGTATAAACCAACAAGCAGTACCCCCTTAATAAACATTATAAACCAACAAGTAGTACCCCCTTAATAAACAGTATAAACCAACAAGCAGTACCCCCTTAATAAACAGTATAAACCAACAAGCAGTTCACCCTTAATAAACAGTATAAACCAACAAGCAGTACCCCCTTAATAAACAGTATAAACCAACAAGCAGTACCCCCTTAATAAACAGTATAAACAAACAAGCAGTACCCCCTTAATAAACAGTATAAACCAACAAGCAGTACCCCCTTAATAAACAGTATAAACAAACAAGCAGTACCCCCTTAATAAACAGTATAAAGCTACAGCATTGAGACTAGAGACAGACCCAAACAAAACACTGCGGGAAAAGTCAAATACTATAGCATCTGTGAAGCTCCTTAGCAACAGCCCTGCTCACCCAAACACCACCGACACACACACACGTACATATACACACACGAGTACATACAGTACATACATACTTACATGCATATATACACACACGTAGGATAGTCACGCACACTCCAAAACATGACCTACACACACACACACACGTCGCTGCACAACCACCACTTATTCTATTATTTTTTTCTATTTTTTTACATTTGTGTCCTATCGCATCATCTTTTAAGCGTTTTCAGAACAACCCAGCTGCAAAATACGATGCCGTCCCCCTCACGAGTGTATTATTTGCAACCTGGATGGTGGAGCTGGTACACACACGAGCCTTAACCCATTAGCTGCAGGAGACGTTCCGGAACACCATGGCAATTTACAGCAATCTACAGGTTTTTAAAGCCTCTTAAAGCCTGTAAAATCGAGTGCAAGGGAGCGGGAGCGCAACAGGCCACACTTCCTTCTCTCAGCCAGGTAGCTGAGGCACTGAGAGCTCTGAGTCGGAGTCTCGCGAGATATACAGTGCTGCCAAAGGCAAATGTAGAGAGAATTGCTCATTTTAGCGATGTCTATGGTAGCGCTACGGGTGAACCCCGCGAGCTACTAAGCTCGTTCTGGCCACATTTTGAAGCTATTTTCGTCTAGTTTTCGGCTGAATAAATTTAATTTCATTCAGACACTTGCCTAATCAATCAGGAGTGCCTGAATGAGCCCTAATATGGCGGAAATAGGCGGAATGTGCCCGCAGTGTAAGTGTTAATAGGTATACAACCACTTGGAACTGTATCAAACTTAAGGGGAGGTTTTTAGTTCGTTCCCTAGAATTCCATCAATCTTAAAATTACACCCCCTAGACCCCCTTTCAAGATAAATTTGTACATTTTTCGGTAGAAAAATGTCCTGGCTGAAAGCCGGTTCCTCTTAAATTACAGGCTCGCTATCGCTCGCCAGGATAAAATCGACACCTGAATTGCACGAAAGGTCTTAATATGGGGTGAAAGTTCTTAAAATCGCTAAACTAATGGGGAAAACGTTTTATAATATCAAAGGCAATGGGGCTAAACATGAGGGAGAAAGGGGTCAAGAAAAAAATCCCTCAAGTGGAGATCTCCCCTTAAACGGGGTAATAGTAATTATACTAGTCCAACTGCTACTGAGTTTGGCTTTAGTGGTCCAAAAACTGCCATGGGTAAATACAGATTTTAAACACTCTAACCATTACACCATCAAGACAGTTATCTCATTTACAGTATACTGTATATACACACCGAACTGGGTTGAATAAAAACTGGTGCATGCCACTCCATCATCGGGTAAGTCACATTGTTTGAAAGGATTGGGTGGCTTGGTATTTTCTTCCTAACTCTATCGACCCCTATAGAGGTCATAACGCTCCTTAGTTACAGAGGGTTCGAATCCCGGCAGGACCATATGCTTTCATTAGTTATTCAAGTACATTGGGGTTTGTAATTGATGATTAATGTTAAGAACGGGGTGTTACTTATATGCAGTAGAACGATCGTCTAGCTTTTATCACCTGACAGGAAATTAAATCCCTCAGCAGTTGATTTCTCCTTAATTAGTGTAAGAATATATAACTACTATGTTTTTGCATCTCATTATTGATTGATTTTCATAATTAGCAATATAATAAGCTGCTAATTAATAGCAAAACTAAGTAATCAAAATGGCGACATGGCAACAAATCGTCAGCTGACAGAGAGAGAGAGAGAGAGAGAGAGAAGGGATGGAGGGGAAGAGGGAGGAGGGGTTGGATGTCATGGAGGCAGCATCTGCAACCCAATGTTTACAAACAAACCCGGAGCACGCTCTGTCTGCAGGACTGTTGTTGTGGTGGGACCTTACTGTGTTGTCACCTCCCCCCCCCCCCCTTCTCTCTCTCTCTCTCTCTGTATATATACAGTATATACAGTATATACTACATATTACGCACATATGCGCACGATCGTGGCACATACTCTACCCATTACTTCAATTTTTCTATTTAATTGATAGCTCTCTTTCTCTCTCTGTCTATCTATCTATCTATCTATCTATCTATATATATATATATATATATGTATAGATAGATCTCAAGCGGGGTTTAATCAACAGTCTGCCTTTTGAATGGACTCATGTTAATTTTGGAGTTCCACTGGGATCTGTATTTGGACCACTTATTTTTATAATATCAATATCGGTCTATAATTTGCGATCTCCATGTTTGCAAATGATGGTAAGCCTGAAATTAGTATATATAACACTATAAAGGCTAAAATACTCAGCAGGGATCTTAGCAGACTGGGTGAATTGTCTGAAACATGGCAGATGCCGCTATAACTTGTAGAAGTGCAAGGTGATACATGTCGTTCAAGTTAATCTCAAATCAGTCTAATCCCTATTGAAGAAGAATCTGGAAGTGACAGACTTGGAATACAATTTGGGTGTTCTGATTAGCAGTGCCATAAAGCTTTCCAAGAAATGCATTTGTTTTTGTTCTGTCCTTTTCTATCTTTCTCTGGCTTGTATCCATTTGGCCCCATTCAGCCTACTGTTTTAAGACGTTTATCCCCATCCAGGTGTACATTTTTTACTGGTGAGCAGTAGCGAGCCAGCATATTTTTAATTTTTGTTTGACAGCAGGCTAAATTTGTACATTTTTCGATAGAAAAATGTCTCCGGCGAAGCCAGATTTCTTCATATAATGCTGGCTCGCTATCGCTCGCCAGAAATCGACACCTAGATGGGGATAAACGTCTTAAAATAGTTGGCTGAATGGGGCCGAATGGATACAAGCCAGAGAAAGAGAGAAAAGGACAGAAATAACAAAAAGCAGGTCACCCCCCTTAAGTACAACAAAAGATTTACAAAATATATAGAAACAGTTTCAATTAACCCCTTAAGTACCAGAAACGTGTTTTTGTATCATATTCTGGCAACTATTAGACAACTTTATTCAGCTTAGGAAGGACCTCTAGCAATAATAAGACTTCGAACTATCTAAACCAACCCTTTTTACTACCCCAGATCCTTTCTAAGTTGCATAATATCGACTAACTATAGGTAGAATGAGATATAACACGTCGCTGGTACTCAAAGGGGTTAATGCAGAATAAAGGAGACAATGTTCGCACTCTACAACGCTCGGATAATTATGGTCTCAAATAGAATATATTATTCAATTCTTGTGTCCAGCACCCAGATAAATTTAAGGGGAGATTTCCACCTGGAGGATTTTTTTCTGAACCTCTTTCTCCCTCATGTTTAGCCCCATTGCTTGTGAGATTTAAAGACGCTTGCCCCATTAGTTTGGCGATTTTAAGAACCCTCGCCCCATTTCTGTCAATTTTAAGACCATTCGTGCCATTTAGGTATCGATTTTTTCCTGGCGAGCGATAGCGAGCCTGTAATTTAAGGGGAACCGGCCTTTGGCCGGGAAATTTTTCTACCGAAAAATGTACAAATTTATCCTGAAAGGGGGTCAAGGGGGAGTAATTTTAAGCTTGATGGAAGTCTAGGGAATCAACTAAAAACCTCCCCTTAAAGCTTCAAGAAAGAACCCAAGCTAGGGTACAAAATATGCATCCATACCTTCCCTGCCTAGAATTTGAGGCATGAAGCTCGGTTAAGTTTGACAATGTAGATAATAGTAAAATGCTTAGCTTTAGTATGAATACAACACGCAACCATGGCTGGAAAGGTAAGTTGAAGAGGTTCAACTCTATACCCAGTGTCTTTTCAACTGACGGTAATTTGCAAAGTTCCTATATTAAGATTGTTCAGTAATTTTGAAGATTTGTAGTGAAATATGGTACTAATTATGAAGATTTGTAGTGAAATATGGTACTAATTATGAAGATTTGTAGTGAAATATGGTACTAATAATATAAACTTGATCCTGATATGATGCAGAGACATAGTGGTTTTATATTTGTCCATTTAAGGGGAGGTTTTTAGTGAGTTTCCTAGACTTCCATCAAGCTTGAAATTACACCCCCTTGACCCCCTTTCAAGATAAATTTGTACATTTTTCGGTAGAAAAATGTCTCGGCCGAAGGCCAATTCCTCTTAAATTGCAGGCTCGCTATCGCTCGCCAGGAAAAAATCGACACCTAAATGGGACGAAAGGTCTTAAAAGTGACATCAATTGGGTGAAAGTTCTTAAAATCGCCAAACTAATTGGGCGAACGTCTTAAAATCTCAAAAGCAATGGGGCTAGACATGAGGGAGAAAGGGGTCAAGAAAAAGGTCCCTCAAGTGGAAATCTGGCCTTAAGTATCGATAATTTAGCTGCCATGGGATTCAATTTACCTTCAGATGAAATGAAATGTGTGAATGTTTTGTACAATCTTTCCTCAGAAGTTGTAAATATATCTTCAGTAGAACCATTCAAAACGGGAGTAGATGATATTGTGCAAACTCTGTAAGGGGTGCAGTACAGTCGGCCAAATAAGTGATGTAGCGGCACCAAGCATATTTCGATCAATAATTGGTATCAGCGCTATCTAAGATTTAAATCATCGTTCAGATTGAGATATACAAACATGTTCCTATCTTTACACACCCTATTCAACATCTGACAGGCATAAATACAAGACACAGAGCGGACAACGTAATAACAGCGGCGACACGACTTATTTGGCCGACTGTGCAATTCAGAGTTGCTTACCCTCTACCTGTAGTATCTTTCCAAGTACTCTGCAACGTATGTTACGATTCTAACAACTCCTTGTAACTCTTTGTGGCTAGCTCGCTCGCCCGGTGATAGGGGTTGATGAGGGCAGAGGGAGTTTAGAGGGCATGGGAGAGGGGAGAAAGGGGGGGGGGATGAAGATATGAGAGAGAGAGAGAGAGAGTGAGTTGATGAGGGCAGAGGGAGTTTAGAGGGCATGGGAGAGGGGAGAAAGGGGGGGGGGATGAAGATATGAGAGAGAGAGAGAGAGTGAGTTGATGAGGGCAGAGGGAGTTTAGAGGGTATGGGAGAGGGGGGAAAGGGGGGGGATGAAGATATGAGAGAGAGAGAGAGTGAGTTGATGAGGGCAGAGGGAGTTTAGAGGGCATGGGAGAGGGGAGAAAGGGGGGGGGGGATGAAGATATGAGAGAGAGAGAGAGAGTGAGTTGATGAGGGCAGAGGGAGTTTAGAGGGTATGGGAGAGGGGAGAAGGCGGGTAGGAGATGAAGAGATATGAGAGAGAGAGAGAGAGAATTCTCCCAGTTCTGACAACCTGACCTGACCCTAATAATTGTCCTGTAAATGTTCTACTTACCCACAACAACACACTAGGAAAGAAATGTACGGCAGGAAGGAGAGAGAGAGAGAGAGAGAGAGAGAGAGAGAGAGAGAGAGAGAGGGGGGTGGGGGGGGGAATAAGCTATATGCATTACTTGTAGAAAATATTCATGAATTTGTTGAGACAGCATTTGTTCTAATAATTCTTATTTCACTGATGATCATTATCATCCATCATTATTATTAACCCATCCAACCCCGGGGTCGGCCGTTGGCCGACGCCCAGGTCAGGTGAAGGTATTGAGGGAAATTCAAATTCAAATTTCAAATTCAAATAGTTTTATTGTTATGACAAATATACATAATAATAAAAAAAAAAAAAGCCTTTACAACGGCACCTCCTAGCTACTTTCTACTTTTCCTATGTTCTGAAGGGTGTAGAGAGGGGAGAAGGAGTGTTGGAGAGAGTGGAAGCTGTTGGAGTGGCTTTATTATGAGTGTTATTAGTCTGTATACGTAGTTTAGGCTCCCCCCGACTGGGTTACACACAGCCCCAGGGCCGGCCGTTGGAAGATGGCTATTCTCGCCTTATTTAAATAATGTTATGCCTCCCAAAAGGCTCGTAGGGGTCTCGAATTTGTACACATGGTAACTTAGGATGTGGGACAAAGTTGACAGCCCAAAAAGACCAGCCTGGGCCACTCCATTTTTTTTTTAATATTAAAAAAAAAGGGGCAAATACGAAAAACGCCTGTGACTGGGCGTTACAATAAGCGGGGTGACCAGCTTTTTTTCTCTCCTTTTCTCTCTTTCTCTGGCTTGTATCCATTCGGCCCCATTCAGCCTACTGTTTTAAGACGTTTATCACCATCCAGGTGTTAATGTCTTCCTGGCGAACAACAGCAAGCCAGCAATGTATGGAGATATCTGGCTTCGCCGGATTTTTTTTTTGTATCGAAAAATGTACAAATCCAGCCTGCTGTCAAAAACAATTTTTAAAATATGCTTGATGAAGGTCTAGGGAGGAAACTACAAAAAATATAAAATATATATATATGAGGACATATACAGTATACCCCTTAAAACTGTTCGTGTGACGAAGGCTTTAGTTTTAGATTCAGATTATTTTATTTAGCCTGTGGATAATTACAATAGATTTATGTTACAAGAGAAAACAATATTATCTGGCTGAGCCTTATGAGAGTAACTCTCCTTAAGGCACCTAGTATTACTCGAACTACACAAAAAAAATAAAAAACTAAAAAAAAATGACATAAAATGAATCTACAGATAAATATATTTAACAAATATATGGCGAGAGTACTGTACTATTAGAGATGTTTCACTAATAGACATGGGTACAAGAGGAACATAGGTTCATCTTATACACATGCAGCACCAAAAGAGCTCGATCACATAATATTTGCAACGCTAATAGGGGGAGCATTTGTAAAGGTCATCTCCCCGAAATATCACCAGACCAGACCTGCACCCTCGATGAAAGCGGATTCGCAGGAGAGCTTGGGGAAAGATTTATCGTAGTGAAAGGGTCAACACATGAAAGAAAGGGGGATAACATGGTCCATAGTAACCTACCCCCGAAGGTCAAGGTCACGCCAAGGTTAGAGGTCAAGGAAATGGCGTACCCAAACAGACTCACTCCTCACTGACCAAGGGCAATGTGTGTGTGTGTGTGTGTGTGTGTGTGTGTGTGTGTGTGTGTGTGTGTGTGTGTGTGTGTGTGTGTGTGTGTGTGTGTGTCCAAACCGACTCATTCACTGACCAAGGGCAATGAGTGTGTGTGTGTGTATGTGTGTGTGTGTTTTTATGATATAGAGTGTTGTGCTGTGCTTTGTATGTATGTATGTATGTATGTGTGTGTGTGTGTGTGTGTGTGGTATAGAGAGTTGTGTTGTGCTTTGTTTATGTAGGCCTGTGTGTGTGTGTATGTGTGGTGTGTGTGATATAGAGAGTTGTGTTGTGCTTTGCTTGTGTATGTGTGTGAGAGAAAACAAGTGTGTTATGTATGTGAGAGAAAGAAAGTGAGATATTACGTGTGTTATGTTGTGTTGTGTGTGTGTGTTTGTGATTTGTTGAGTTGTGTATGTGTGTATGGGGGTGGGGGAGAATAGGGAGGTAGGGGCGGGTGGGGGTGGGGGAGGGTAGGGAGTGGGGGAGATGAAGAAGTGCAGGGAGAGGTCATACTGGACATTGTTGAGGAAAAGAACAACAACAACAATAACACTAACAAGGAGAGGAATAACACGAACAGGAAAATCAGCAATAACAAGAAGAATAAACAAGAATAAATATAGGTGTGTGGAGTGAGGAGAAGAGGGAGAGGAGTGAAAGGTCGAGCATGGTGGACAGAAGAGGTAAGAATAGCTGTGGAAGAAAAGAAGAAAGCATATAGAGAGTGGTTGGGTAATAGAGGGAATGAAGATTTCGAGAGACAGAAACGAGCGAGGTACGTGGAGAGTAAGAGGGTGGTGAAGAGAGTAGTGAAGGAAAGTAAAAGAAGAGTAGATGAGGAATTTGGAAGGAATCTGAGTGTAAAATGGAGGGAGAGTAAGAAACTGTTCTGGAAAGAAGTCAAGAAAGTTAGGGAAGGTAGCAAGGGAAACAGTAAGGGTGTGAAAGATAAGAATGGGAGAATTCTAGCCGAGAAGCAAGAGAGAGTCGAAAGATGGAGGGAGTACTTCAGTGAGTTGCTAAATGTAAGGAATGAAGAGCCAGCAAACATAGCTGGATATGGTATGGGAGGGAGAAGAAGAGAAGTAGTGGAGGAGGAGGTGGGGATCACGAGGTCAGAAGTGTGGGAAGCCATGAAAAGAGTGAAGTTGGGTAAAGCACCAGGAACAGATGGAGTATGTGGGGAAATGTTGAGGTATGGTGGTGAGATAGTGATAGAATGGGTATGGAAAATGTGCAAACTAGCATGGGAAAAGGGGAGTGCCAGACTGGAAGACTGGCATAATAGTCCCCCTATATAAGGGCAAAGGGGAAAGAGGAGTGTGTGGTAACCACCGAGGAATATGTCTTCTAAGCGTAGTAGGGAAGGTATACAGTAGGGTAGTGATTGAGAGAGTGAGAGTGAGAATGGAGAAATGGATAGGCGACGAGCAGGGAGGTTTTAGGAAGGGAAGAGGATGTGTAGATCAGATTTTTACCCTGAATTGTGTTGTGGAGAAGTATCTGGAGAAGAAACAAAAGGTGTATGTTGCCTTTATGGACTTGGAGAAGGCCTATGACAGAGTGGATAGAGAAGGTTTGTGGAAAGTACTTAGAATATACGGAGTAGAGGGCACGTTGCTGAAAGCAGTGAAGAGCATGTATGAGGGTGCAAAGGCGGCAGTACGTGTGGAGAGTGAGCAGAGCGAGTTCTTTGACCTGAATGTTGGTTTGAAACAGGGATGTGTGATGTCCCCGTGGTTGTTTACTGTATATATGGATGGAGTCATGAAAGAAATACTATCAAGAGCAGTGGATGTTGGTGTATCTCTGAAAAGGGAGGGAATTGAGTGGAAGCTACCTATACTGCTGTTTTCGGATGATACAGTTCTGATGAGTGATAATGAATGGGAGTTGCAGGGTCTGGTAAATGAGTTTGGAACAGTGTGCCAAAAACGGAATTTGAAGGTAAATGCGGGTAACAACAAGGTTATGGTCTTCGAAAGGGGTGAAGTCACAGAGTGTGAGGTGAAGCTGAACGGTCAGGCTATGGAGATCGTCAACTCTTTTAAGTATCTGGGCAGTGTGTTGAGTAAAGATGGGACTATGGATGAAGTGCGGGAGAGGGTACAACAGGGGAAGAGGGTTGTAGGAACGCTAAAAGCAGTAACAAGAAATAGGGTGGTCAGTATGGAAGTGAAGAAGTCCTTGCATGACAGTGTGGTAATCCCGACACTGACTTATGGAAGCAAAGCATGGACGTTGGTTGAGAGACTCAGACCAAGAGTGAGAGCAGTGGAAATAAATTACTTAAGGAGTGCGTGCAGAGTTACATGGAGGGATAGACAGACTAATGAGGAAGTAAGAAGGAGGTGTGGTGTGGAGGTAGATGTGCTGGAAAGTGTGAAAAGGAACAACTTGAGATGGTTCGGCCATATGGAACGTATGGAAAGCGAGAGAATAATTAAGAGGGTGTATGAGAGCGAGGTGGAGGGACAGAGAGGGAGAGGTAGACCGAATGAGAGGTGGAAGGATGGAGTGAGGAAGTACATGAACGAAGGCGGTGCTAGTTGGGGGGAGGGGCGTCGACTGACTGGGGACAGAGGTGCATGGGGGCGGTTCGTTCGTGGCCACCCCTTCGGGGATCACGGCATCAGGCAATAGATAGATAGATAGAAATATAGAACTGATAACAAGACTAGGGGGGAGAGGGTAAAGATAATATAATTGAAGATGAAGAACACGATCACAAGCAACAAGAACAGAACATGAACTGCAGGGAGATACCATACAGGACCCTATTGAATAAGAAGAACACGAACAACAACAACAACAAGAACATGTACTGCAGAGAGAGATCATACGGGACACTATTGAAAAAGAAGAACAACAATAACAACAGAAACAACAACAAGAACTACAGGGAGGGTCATTCAGGAACATTGCTGAAGAAGAGGAACATAAACAATGTTGAAATAACTTAGAAAAGTTGACGGAATGAATTTGTCAATAAAGTGCTCCTCCTCATTTGGTGTTTATGTTCAACATAAACAATAACCAAAAGAAGAACAGGAAGTGGAGGGAGAACTTATAGAAGACACTATTAAGGGAAGATGGGTCGCTTTTCTGCTCCCCTTCCTCACGCTTAGCCCCATTAGTTTTCAGATTTTACGATGTTTGTGCCATTAGTTTGTCAATTTTAAGACCTTTCACCTCATTTCTTTATCATTATTAACACTTACAGTGCAGGCATATTTCCGCCTATTTCCGCCATGTTAGGGCTCATTCAGGCACTCCTGATTGATTAGGCAAGTGTCTGAATGATGTTACGACCGGGGCTACGAATAAAACAAGGGCACTTAATGATTGGACTAGTAATAGGGCACTATGCAACAACGGTACGCTAGATCCAAACCCTCGAACTTATATGCCGGCGACAAAAAACACCTATACCCTCCAGAGTTAATCTGCGATAACGGGGTATCCTTAACTGGGCATAAATGTACTCTACTTCAGGCTAAACTGCACTGGTATAGCCTGATAACAAACAAGATGCAAGTTACGTTAAAATGCATAAAAGGGAATCTATGGAAAGATCGATTAAATCACTGCAAGATTTAATACAATAAAAAGATGCTTCAATACAGTTACTCTAAATAACAATAAACTCTTCACTCCTATCTGAAAGAAAGTGAAGTATAGTCCTACAGCATAGACCTGGAAACTTCTGAAGAAAGTCTGATGCTCATAAGATGCTCGTATCTTAAATTATATAAAGGCAGGAGGCAGGACACCACACGTGTAGACTGAATACACTAAAAGATAGGACATATAATGTTAACTGACACGAGAATACTATAAATGCGCAACGGTAGCAATGCTCGACACTAAAAGAAGTACTTCCTCATCAACGAAACAGTCTGATATGGTTGTGCAACTCAACAACAACCTAGACTAATAAATGCTGAATAATAATGCGTACATATCAAAGAGCTTATATTAAATACTAATAAGTGTCTACTCGATTAATAATGTCTAGCTGGAATACTCTAGGTAAGGAACTGTGGTTGAGCAAGACAAGCTCGTAGCCTAGCGATGTCCTTAAGACTGCATCCTTTAGGTTACGTTAATTGACTAGGGTGCTCTCTTGATAGATCCAGATCACAAGTATCTGGTTCTATCCTGGCGACCCTCTAAAGACAAGCAAAGAGGCAGCAAAGTGTGGAACTGCAACAGGCTAAAACCCTCAGTCAACACAAGGCTGCACTCGTAAAGAACGCAAGCGAAAAGACAACACAGGCTATCACAGGACCGGTCGAAGTCATGTAGGTATAAACAAACCATACACACATCGGGGACAACGACTACAGTTACCTTATCCCAGTCTAGCATTAAATAAAAGAGCAGAAACACTAAATCAATAATGGAGACACACTGAGTTCCCAACCTCTACTACTAAGAACCCTCAAAACCTATTCTAAGTACATGTAAATATCTCTGAGGAGGGCGCATGCAATACAATGGTCCGGCTATGGAAACCGTATGCAGAACCCAAGGGGACAAGTAATTGAATAAAGGTGAGAAGCAATGGAAAAGAAGAAGGTCAGAGAGAGAGACAGTGGTAAAGGGGGTGATCGGGAGAGAGTATGCAAAGGGATGTTAGAAGCAGCATGCACGCCAAGCCTGTCCTGAGGAGAACAGCTTCTGTGGACCCCCACGCAGGAGGCAAGTCACACACGAGCCCACAAAGGCGCGATGGTCAGCCAATCACGGGCCGATACGTCACAAGGCAGCAGGCCCCTGGGACGCGCCAGGAACCGCCAGCCAATCAAGGGCGCGAGCTTCCGAGCGAGGGAGGCAGCAACATACATACACACGCACATACTACCACCACGCTGCCTCTATCGCTCTTTCTCCTTAACTTTACACCATGCATCTTATATTCTACTAATGATATAAAATACTTCCCGTTGTCACAGACGAAAACAAAGACCACCACTGGACTGTCTGTGACAATGCGAGCACAAGGAAAGAAAGAACAACATTCTCGGATAACTGTAGCCCATTTCAATGTCCCTGGTGAGCGTTAGTGGCTAACGAGAGGCGATTCTGCCTACGCTGGTAGACGTCACAATGAAATAAAATTTATTCAGCCGAAAACTAGAAGAAAATAGCTTCAAAATTACACCGAAACGAGCTTCGTAGCTCGCCGGGTTCACCCGCAGCGCTACCATAGACAATCGCTAAAATGAGCCACTTGGCTGGGAGACGGACGTGTGGCCTGTCGCGCTCCTGCTTCCTTGCACTCGATTTTATAGGCTTATAGAGGCTTTAAAAGCCAGTAAATTGCTGTAAATTGCCATGGCGTTCGGGAACGTCTTCCACAGCCAATGGGTTAAGACTTTTCCTGTCATTCGACTGTCATTCAACTGTCTTCGTGGTGCGATGCATAAGGTGTTGATTTTCGGTGTGAGCGTCCTGGGTTCGAATCCACGGACTGCCACATGTGTTTCGAGTACGCTTTTTCGCTTAATTCTGGCTAATATTAGACGATTATACTCAGGTTTGCAAAGCGTTCTAGGTATCAAATGAGCAGAAGCTATCTCAGTTAAGGGGGGTGACCTGCTTTTTTTCTCTCATTTTCTCTGGCTTCTATCCATTCGGCCCCATTCAGCCTACTGTTTTAAGATTTTTGTTTTCTATGTGAGTGAGGGAGGCAAAAGGCAGAACTGCCTATAGCGAGTGCCTCCCCCATTGTTGAAAGAGTGACAGGGCCAAACTCAAGGGACGTTCGAGCCAAAATGCCTGGACACACGGAGTTTGAAGCAATTTAAGTCATAGGAAGAGGGAAAGACTGATTCTGGGAGAGTTCCAGAGCTCAGCTGTTGAATAGAAGAAAGACTGAGAGTAACGTTTCACTCTTGGTTTGGAGAGTTGCACAGAGTAGGGGTGGGATTGTGTTGCAAGACGGGTACCACATGCCCTACGTAAAGGAGGTGGTATACACTGGGAAAGCTCTGAGGAACACTGATTATTATAGTAGAGATAGAATAGCGAGAGATGCAACATTGCGGTGAAGAGAGAGAGATTGCAGAGAGTTGGGGAGTGGACGGGAGTTAATGATATGAAAGGCCTTCCTTTCAATTTTGTCTAGGAGAGCGGTGTGAGAGGAACCTCCCCACACATGTGAGCAATACTCAATACAAGGACGCACTATGCCCCTGTACAGAGCAAGAAGCTGTGCAGGGGTAAAGAACCCTCTAAGGCGGTTGAGCACACCCAGCTTCTGGGAGGCTGCCTTAAGGGGTTATCACACTTGGCTATTTTTTCGTGGTTTCTGTATCTTCGTTCATAGTTTAGACAACAATACCGTGGTTTTCCTATCACACATGCACCTAGATAATACACAAAAAGAAAATTGAATTATACATACACTCTTTCGTTCTCACTTCGAAATTAATTGGCCTTATTTCGTCCGTTTTATCTTCCCGTCATGCTATTAATACATCTCAATCCCAATGATGAGCATATATAAAAAAACATGGTAAGTATGACTATATTGCTCTCTATTGCTTAAAACAAGTGACATGAATCCACGTCTGTCATTAAAAGTGAAAGGCAGTGGAATCAGCAGCTCGCTCGTGATTGGCTATTTATCAGTACCCTGATAATTTATTTGTTATCTGTATTGTTCCTTATTTATTCATTAAACTGTGTATTTCTAAGTAATTTTAACGATTACTTAATAAATTACAGTGCTATCCGAATATAAAGAGCTATTAAAAATTACAGGAAACCCAATAATAACGTATATATCATAAAATAAACACAAGCGAGATTAAAAAAAATATAAACGCAAGAAGTGAGAGAGTAGACTGACTGAACTCGGGCCCACGCCTCTTAGCCAATCACAGGCCATGATTTACGCATTACCCATTTAAAATAGGCATTGACAGTATTTCTTCCCTTGCTTGTTTATATGTACGATTGTACATATAACTTTTATAACTTTTATGGTTCGAATATCACCTATCACATTATCATTAGATATATTAAAACTTATCTAGTTTAATATATATGGAATATATACTGTATATATATATTACTACCGTATATATTTATACATAAGAAATGTATTTCCATGATATAGCCTACTAATTCAAGCCAGAACATTTCCGTGGATAGACGAAGATCTCCCAACTTGCTTGGGTAGCCTGGATTGTCGGCAAGACCACGGAAAATAGACTGGAAACCACGAAAATCGTGGAGACCACGGAAATATAGGCAAGTGTGATAGCCCCTTTAGCAAGACTGGTAATATGGTCCTTCCAACTGAGAGCAGAAGAAAAAGAGACACCAAGAATATTGAGAGAAGATGAAGGATTGATTTTTGTATTGTTGAAGAATAAGGGATAGTCCGCAGGGAGTTCCTGACGGGTAGATAGATGGAGAAATTGGGTTTTGGAAGCATTAAAGGTAACAAGGTTTTCTCTGCCCCAATTGGAGATTGTAGTTAGATCAGAAATTAAGTGTTCCATGGCTTCATTCCGTTTGTCGTTGAGGAATTGCTGGCTTGGGCTTCTGAAAAACTAATAAGAGTAGTGTAAGGTTGAGTCGTCTGCGTATGAATGGATGGGAGTTGAGGTACAGTTGAGAAGGTCATTTATGAAAATTAGAAAGAGAATAGGAGATAGGACAGAGCCCTGAGGAACACCGGAGTTTATAGGGTGAGGAAGTGAGCGATGGCCGTCCACAACCGCAGCTATGGAGCGGCCGGAGAGGAAATTAGAGACAAAGGCACAGATGGAGGGATAGAGACCGAAGGAGGGTAGTTTAGAAATTAAAGATTTGTGCCAGACTCTATCGAAGGCTTTTGATATGTCTAGTGCAATAGAAAAAGTCTCACCGAAGTCCCGAAATGAGGATGACCAAGAGTTAGTAAGATATGAAAGAAGATCACCAGTATAGCGACTCTGAAGGAAGCCATACTGGCGATCTGAGAGCAGATTATGAGAAGAGAAATGCTTAAGAAATTTGGAAGCAAGAATATTTGCAAAAACTTTAGAAATACAAGAGATGAGAGCAATTGGACGATAGTTGGAGGGTTGGGAGCGGTCACCCTTCTTTGGGACAGGTTGAAAGAGAGCAAACTTCCAGCATGAAGGGAAGACGTTAGAGGATAGACAGAGACGAAAGAGTTTGCCTAGGCAGGGAGTCAGCACGGAAGCACAGTTTTTGAGTACAACAGGAGGAACACCGTCCGGACCGTATGCCTTATTAGTATTAAGCCCAGAGAGGGTAGAAAGTACATCTTTAGAAGAGATTAGGATATTAGGCATAAGTAAGAGAGAGGAAGGTGGAGAGGGAGGTATAGCACCGGAATCATCCAAGGTGGAGTTTCTAGCAAAAGTTTGAGCGAAGAGATTAGTTTTGTCAGAGGAAGAAGTGATGGTTGTGCCATCAGAGTGGGAAAGGGAAGGGAAAGACGAGGAAGAGAAATTGTTGGAGAGGTTTTTGGCTAGATGCCAGAAAGCTTGGGAAGAGCTAGAGTTGGATAGTTCAGTGCATTTATTATTGATGAAAGAGTGCTTGGCAAGTCGAAGAACAGATTTGGCTTGATTCCGGGCAGAAACATATAAAAAATGAGTCTTGAGTTTTAAGGCGTCGGTACCATTTGAATGCTTCCTCCTTATTGCGGACAGCAGTAGAACAGGCGTGAGTAAACCAAGATTTTTTAGCACTAGTCTGAGAGAAAGAGAATGGAATGTATGCTTCCATGCCCGATAGGATTACCTCGGTAATGCATTCAGCACTCTCCGAGGGTCCCCGGCCACGGAAGCAGAAATCATTCCATGGAAAATCAAAGAAGTACTGCCGGAGAGCCTCCCAGTCGGCAGCGCCAAAGTGCCACAAGCGCCGCCGGCTAGGAGGATCGGGTGGTCGTACTGGAGAGATAGGACAGGTGACAGAGATATGTTTATGGTCGGAGGAGCCCAAAGGAGAGAAAAGATCGACAGTATAAGAAGAAGGGGAAGAAGTTGGAAACAAGTCAAGAATGTTGGGCCGATCTCCGAGGCGATACGGGTGGGTTGCTGAACTAACTGCTCTAGGTCATTTAGGATAGAAAAGATGTAGGCTTGTTCACCAGGTGGGTCAGTAGTGTGAGAGGAGAGCCATTGGCGGTGGTGAACGTTGAAATCTCCTAAGATGGAAATTTCTGAGAAAGGAGAAATAGATAGAATGTGTTCCACTGTAGAGTTTAGATAGTCAAAGAATTTGGGAAAGTTGGTAGAGTTAGGGGAAAGATAGACAGCACAGAAATATTTAGTAAGAGAATGACAGGAAAGTTTGAGCCATAAAGTTGAGAATTCAGAGGAGTCGAAATCGGGAACACGAGAGCAAGTGAGTTTGTTGTGCACATATGCACACCATCCGCCTTTGGCTTTGAAACTAGGATAGAGAAAGTAGTAGGATACAGAGAAGGGGCTGCTGGATGTTGCATCAGATACCTGAGTTTCGGTGAGGAAAAGAAGATCAGGTTTGTAGGAGGAGAGATGGTGTTCAACAGAGCGAAAATTAGAGGAAAGTCCACGAATGTTGGAGAAATTAATAGAAAGAGTAACAGGCCGAGGTCCAGGTAATTTTGTGGGGTCGTCAGGGGAAGGTCGGGCGGGTGAGGGGGCATTTATGGTCCCCCCCCCCCCCCCCCCCGGAGACTCCGAGGCTGGGCTAAAATTCATCATTTGGTTTTAATTTTGGTGTGGAGGAATGAAGTGTAGTGTGCATGTTTAGTGTAGTGAAGTGGATAGGAGGAGGTGTTTGTGAGAGCTAGCTGGATTGATCTCGGTGTTAATGAGGCACAAAGAAAATCAGTAAGAGAAGCCAAGCAAATGAAACAGGAGTTCCAGCGACTCTTTTATCACATGCCTATAACCTCACCTGGGTCTAGCCCTGATCGATTGGTGCCTACAATCTCGCCACTATTTATCCCCATCCAGGTGTCGATTTCTTCGTAGCGAGCCAAAATTGTATGGAGAAATCAGGCTTTGCCGGAGACATTTTTCTATAGAAAAATGTACAAATTTACCCTTATGTCATAAATAGTTTTTAAAATATTATCGTGTAATACGATAGTGTAAGACAATTTCTGTGCTAATGTACGTCTCTGTGACGTCACTAGGTATACGACAGTCTAACGTTCGTTTCCACGGTAGGGCGTAGGACGATTAGATCGTGTATTATAAGATTGTAAGTAAGTTAAAATTATAAAAGGCCTAATATGCTATTAAGCAATATTGACACGGTCTTATGTATTATACAGTATATGAATTTATCGTATATATTGATTTAATTTATCGTACTGAGCAACATAGATACGGTGCGATAATTTGGGCGCCTGGCGTAAGCCAAGGCAGCAAGGCGAAGGGCTGGAAGAGTCAGAGCCTTCACGAACACCAACCAGTTAACATCTAATTTCCGCCTTCAGTTGATCAAGCTTTTGTGCCTCTAATCACAATAAACTGCCAGCAATACATACATCTACACCATCACGACGCTCTCATCGACACCATGACTGACTGGCATATAAGCATAATATTCATGTCCATTCCCATATAATCATTTGTTCTTTTTCCTTGACCGAGCTTTGGGGCCGGTATCTTGTTTCCCCATCGTCCGCCATATTGGGTAAACGTTCTCCTTTGTCTCATTACATACATACATACATAAAAGTTTAAATACCGTTTGTCCACAGAAACTGTGGTTACAGTCTCACGTCCTAAATGGCAGCTCTACAGGCGGTCCTGTCAAGGGCCGCCCGTGTTGTCAAGTTCTTTATTTTGAGATCGGACCGGAGTACCCGAGCCCACGTCATTCTAGGTCCACCCCTACGCGCAGCTCCCCCAAAGTTCACAGTCCGGCATTTCTTCACCCAGTTCTGATCATCCATTCTCTCCACATGTCCAAACCAACTAAGTCGGCTCGTGCGCATCACTTCACTGGTACTCCTAATGCCCAGACGCCTTCTCAATTCCTCGCTCGATACCCTGTCCCTAAGATTAACCCTATGATATCCGTAATACTTGTTCCTGTCATTAAAGATAAATCAGGTAAAATTACAGCTAAAGACAACTACTGCCCAGTAGCACTTGCTAGTGTGGTGAGTAAGGTAGTTGAAATGATAATGCTAGAAAGAATGTCTGCATATATTGTCACCAGCAGCAATCAGTTTGGCTTTAAGAAAAATCACGGCACAGACCAATGCATATATGTGCTGAAAGAAGTGATTGATACATACAACAAACTAAATAGCTAAATTTTATCTTGTTTTCTTGATGCAAGTAAGGCTTTTGATAGGGTGTGTCACAAAACCTTATTTAAAAAATTAGTTAACAGGGGAGTGCCTAGCTATATTGTTAGGATACTTATTTTCTGGTATGCTAATCAAAAAATGTGTGTAAGATGGGGCAACATCCTGTCAGGCTCTTTCGCCGTAACCAATGGTGTTATGCAGGGGGGGATATTGTCTCCGTATCTTTTCAACGTCTACATGGATGATCTTAGTCTGGAGCTGAACAAGACTCGCACTGGGTGCTGCATTGGCAGCACCATTGTAAATCATCTCATGTATGCTGATGACCTAGCCTTAATCGCACCCTCTGGAGCAGGACTGGATAAATTATTAAGAGTATGTGAAAAATTTGGAATCGAACATTCAGTCAAATTAAATCCTATAAAGAGCAATATCATATTTAAATCTAACCTTCTATTGAAATCAAAGCTACCTAAATTCCATTTGTATGAAGAAATTATAGAAGAAGTAAGTAAAGTAAAGTATCTAGGACACTATATTTCAAGTGATCGCTCAGATGATGAGGATATGGGTCGTCAGCGAAGGCAACTTTACATGCAGGGAAATTCAATATTAAGAAAATTTCATATGTGCACATGGGATACAAAAATAACATTGTTCAACTCCTACTGCTCACCAATGTATACAGCACAACTATGGTGGAACTATAAGAAAATGACAGTGAATAGACTAAGTATCTCATATCACAATATCATGAAAATGTTTCTTGGGCTCTCAAAATAAGAGAGTACAAGTACGCTATGTGCCTATATGAACTTACACTGTTACCAATCACTCATTAGAAAGCTAACATATAAATTAATTCAGCACCTTAACACTTCTGAGAACAGTATCATTAAAATTCTACAAACTCCAAGCATAGTGTACACCTCTAGGATCCAGGCACACTGGAGGAAGTTGCTCTATATTTAACCTTAAGTAATTATTTCAGGTCTGCTACTCTACAGAATTAGCATACCGGTACTGAACCTCATAGTGCAGTACAGTAACAATATTCCTATTCTTACAGTTTCTTACAGTAGATCCTCTGGAAAAAGGCAAACTATGCCTGTGTATCCAGCTCAGTACCAGTGCTTGCACTGCTGCGGTCGTTCACGGTGTTGGCGGCGGCGGTAGCAGACGCAACATTTTTACTATTCTGTATTTTTGTTTTATAATCAAACTTCAAATCTTGTCTTCCCCCATGCTTTATCAAGATTACTTTCAAACTCCCTTATTGATTCGGAATCGACTACATACTGGGGCAGTGCGTTCCACTCATTTACCACTCTATCACAAAATGAGTTCTTCGCCTTCTCAAGCCTATTTCTTTCTTTGTAAATTTTCTTAGAGTGTCCTCTCGTTCTTGTTCCCTCCCGCATCAAGAAGATACCTTCACACACATCCTCATCGTACTTTCCTGACACTATCTTAAAAGTCTCTATCATATCCCCTCTCTTTCTCCTATATGCCAGTGTCGGAAGTCCAGTGTCCTCAACCTCTGCTCATAGCCCGCGTTCTTCAACGTTGGTACCAGCTTGCTAGCTCTTCTCTGCACTTTCTCCACTGCTTCTATATCCTTTACCATATATGGAGCCCACACCTGGTTTGCATATTCCAGGTGTGGCCTAACCAGCGCTGTATATAGATTCCTGAAGATTTCTTCGTCAAGTGACACAAATGTCCTCCTTATCAGCCCTACAATTCTATTGGCTTTGTTTATCTTTTCCGCTAAATGTTCTGAGAAATTTAACTTATTATCTATCACTACTCCTATATCCTTTTCTGCACTCACTTCCTCCATCGCTTCATACATACTGTAGCAACATACTGTACCGGAAGCTAAATGATGCGAGGCATGGTACTGTACACAATTAGGACAGTGGTTTTGGTAACACAGTAGTTTGATGACCACTGTTTCTGGTTGAGGCAGTGCTGTGAACTACATGATAGCAAGCTGGGTATTATTTAATTTCTTTTTATTTTATGTAGCCTATGTACAGTAGCTTATATATATTTATGTTACTGTAAGGTATATAATTATGGACCCCAGTATGGTCCCCTCTGTACTGTGTAAGTCTGAAATAAAGTATTATTATTATTATTATTATTATTAACTCCACACATCCATCTCACCATTCTCTTCTCATTCCGTTCCATTCTATTCGACATCCTCCGCTTTAACCGGCCACGTCTCAGAGGCATAGGTCATCGCACTCCTAACACACGAGGTATACACCTTCCTTTTAAGGTGGGGTGGGAGCCCTCTCATGGTCAGGAGTGGCAACAGCTCTCTAAACTTTCCCCAGCCACTTCCGACTTTAGCAATGGAGCTAGCTTCAGCGCCACCTCCAGCGGAAACTGTATCACCCAGGTAACAGAACTTTTTCACACACTCCAGCGTTACACTGTCGAAATCAACACTGACAGGCGAGTCATTTAATACAAGATCTCCCTTGCACACTGCACATTCAAGTCACGTGGAACTATTGCTGAGTTAATTCCTGGAATATTATTAACCCTTATAACCTTACCTTATATATAAATTATTGTGCGAGACCTTTGGATATAAATTAGCTTGTTTCAGATTGAATTCAATTTAGATATGGAGTAACTTAATTTAGATTGATTTTGTTTGAATTATTATAGCTTAGAGATATGTGATGTCCCCGTGGTTGTTTACTGTATATATGGATGGAGTCATGAAAGAAATACTATCAAGAGCAGTGGATGTTGGTGTATCACTGAAAAGGGAGGGAATTGAGTGGAAGCTACCTATACTGTTGTTTGCGGATGATACAGTTCTGATGAGTGATAATGAATGGGAGTTGCAGGGTCTGGTAAATGAATTTGGAACAGTGTGCGAAAAACGGAATTTGAAGGTAAATACGGGGAAGAGCAAGGTTATGGTCTTCGAAAGGGGTGAAGTCACAGAGTGTGAGGTGAAGCTGAACGGTCAGGCTATGGAGATCGTCAATTATTTTAAGTATCTGGGCAGTGTGTTGAGTAAAGATGGGACTATGGATGAAGAGGTGCGGGAGAGGGTACAACAGGGGAAGAGGGTTGTAGGAATGCTAAAAGCAGTAACAAGAAATAGGGTGGTCAGTATGGAAGTGAAGAAGTCCTTGCATGACAGTGTGGTAATCCCGACACTGACTTACGGAAGCGAAGCATGGACGTTGGTTGAGAGACTCAGACCAAGAGTGAGAGCAGTGGAAATGAATTACTTAAGGAGTGCGTGCGGAGTTACATGGAGGGATAGACAGACTAATGAGGAAGTAAGAAGGTGTGGTGTGGAGGTAGATGTGCTGGAAAGTGTGAAAAGGAACAACTTGAGATGGTTCGGCCATATGGAACGTATGGAAAGCGAGAGAATGACTAAGAGGGTGTACGAGAGCGAGGTGGAGGGACAGAGGGGGAGAGGTAGACCGAATATGAGGTGGAAGGATGGAGTGAGGAACTACATGAACGAAGGCGGTGCTGGTTGGGGGGAGGGGCGTCGACTGACTGGGGACAGAGGTGCATGGGGGCGGTTCGTTCGTGGTCACCCCTTCGGGGATCACGGCGTCAGGCAATAGATAGATAAATAGATAGATATTTAACTTCCATTGATAGTATACCACAATATTCTGGCTCGCAGGGATAAAATCGACACCTGGATGGGGATAAACGTCTTAAAACAGTAGGCTGAATGGGGCCGAATGGATACAACCCCTTATTCCTCAGATTCCCATAATTCCTTCCAAGCATAATCAAATCATCAACTAATCACCAAAATAAGAGGAAGAAACGCGACCTGCTACCTTGAATACAGTTTACTACCCTACCTCGCCTACCGGCCCCTTATGGGAGCCCACCTCACTTTTCTTCTCTTTTTCTCCCTCTCTCTTTGGCTTGTATCCATTAGGCCCCATTCAGCCTACTGTTTTAAGACGCTTACCCCCATCCAGGTGTCAATATTTTCCTGGCGAGCGGTAGCGAGCCAGCATAGGCCTATATGTTTTTTTGTTTTGACAGCAAGCTAAATTTGTAAATTTTTCGATAGAAAAATTTCTCCGGCAAAGCCGGATTTCTCCATACAATGCTAACTCGCTATCGCTCGCCAGGAAGAAATCGACACCTGGATGGGGATAAACGTCTTAAAACCGTTGGCTGAATGGGGCCGAATGGATACAAGCCAGGGAAAGAGAGATACAAAAAAAAAACGGTGACCCCCCTCAAATCACATTGTATTACTATCCCTAAGAATTATTTGTTGTGTTTAATCTTTTTGCCTGAAAAGTTTACTGGCTTATAAAAAGGCTTGTCTATACATGTATCTTATTACCTGATTGATTTTGTTTCTCATTATTAAACTATGTATCATGTCAATAATAAAGTGGGATGGTTCACTTTTTGCATGTCTTCATTATTTTTCTAGTTTCCTCCCTAGACCTACATCAAATTTAAAAAAAATCCATTAGATCCCCCTTCTAGATTAATCTGTACGTTTTTCGGTAAAAAATGCCGGTTCTTCCAACATTACAGGCTCACTATCGTTCGCCAGGGAAAAAATCGACACCTAAATAGCACGAAAGGTCTAAATATTGACGAAGAAATGGGGCGAAAGGTCTTAAAATTGACTAACTAATGGGGCAAACATCTTAACATCTGAAAACTAATGGGGCTAAACATGAGGGAGAAAGTGGTCCAGAAAACCATTTATGTTGTAGTAAATTCATATGATCTACAAAATTATTTATAGCAAACTCTCATCTTAACCCTTTCAAGATACGAGGACGCCTTTCTTCCTTTTATGCTGGCTATTAGTAGTCAATTTTAATAAGGGGGGTGACCTGATTCTTTTCTTTATCTGGGTTGTATCCATTCGGCCCCATTCAGCCTATTGTTTTAAAAAGTTTATCCCCATCCAGGTGTCGATTTATACCTGGCAAGCGATAGCGAGCCACCATATTTTAGATGAGTTAGACAGCTGGCTAAATTTGTAAATTTTTCGATAGATAAATGTCTCCTGTGGATTTCTCCAGGAAAAAATCGACACCTGGATGGGGATAAATGTCTTTAAACAGTAAGCAGAATGGGACCGAATGGATACAACCAAGAAAGAGAAAAAAAGCAGGTCACCCCCTTAAGTTTAGGAAGGAAGTGTGGGAGTCCGAGTGTTAATCGAGATAAACTTTACCCCTTCGATTCCTGGATGGACTTCAAAAACTGAATAAAATCGTCTAACGTTAGCTAGCATAAAGTAAACACGCATCCCCGAACAATACCATTTTTACTTCCATACATTAAATCACCAAGAGAGATAGAATTAACCCGTACAGTACCGGTGACTTCTTTTCTTTATATGGTGGCAACTATTAGAAGAGTCTCTTCAGATTAGGAAGGACCTCTAGTAATAATAAGGCTACAAACTATCCAACTAAACCTTTTAACTATCATATTCCTTTGCCCCTCAACTTTCTCTTCATAATTGCTGAGGGGCACAGGGCCCTGGGTGGGGCTTTGGTTTCCCAGGCGTTTACGCACCCTCTCAGCTCCCCGCCATGGAGTGGCTTCGGTCACCCAGGCTTTATTGTGGTCGGCAGGGAGGGTTCTGTGGGGGCGCTCGTTTATGGCCTTGGCCTTACTCGGGGCCTTGGGGCTGTTCGGCCAGGCAGCTTGGGGAACAACAACAACTATCACAGATCCTTCCCAAGCAGCTTAATATCGTCTAAATATAGCTAGAATATAAGATAATACACGTCGCTGGTATTCAAAGGGTTAAAATGTGTAACTATATATGCTATGACGCAAAGCTAGGCTCAAGATGAACTCTCCAACAGTACACCGAATATCCAAATTGCAAATTGATTAGCGAGACCTCCAAACATCGCGGACACCGCAGACGACGCAGTAGGCATCTCATATAACCAGAGCTGGACACCACAAACAAAAAATAACTTCCACAAACTCAAATCTGCAAACCTTGTGAAATTTCTGATTCCGCAAATGCAAATCTGCAAACACAAATTTTTTATTTTTTATTTTTTTCAATTTACACTACAGAATCAATCAGTAAAATCAATCTCTATTGTCACTAAATATATATAAAATTACTTATTTGGCACCGTGCAAACTCAATATCTGACAAACAAAATAAGAATAAAACTACAGTACCGGTACTGTACAATACAGCATTAGCCTCTTAACCTAAGAAGTGCGCAGGCGGGGTAGTGGCCACCCCTCCCTGTGCGGAGGTATTTAGGCTGTTTTCTTCACTCAAATCGTCATCGTACCATAAATATCATTAATACTTATCCATATGCGTCTATTTTACGTTGATTATGAGGATATTAACCTGTTCCAGCAATAAAACAAGTGGAAACAGCGTTTGGCTGGTCAAAATCGGCAACAGAGGCCGGGAGTTGTAATCATCGAGTGTGAGCCAGCCTCCCACTCCTCCCCACGTCTGGAGAGACACTGTCGCGCGATACTCTCTCTCTCTCTCGCTCTTTCCCACGCTTGGTAACACAGATGACCACGCCCTGCTAGTAACTCGCTAATGTTAGCACGAAAATATACCTAAGAATAAGGGAATAACAGGGAGAATAGGTGATAATTGAAGGGGGAGGGGGGAAGGGGGGAAGGAGGGGATGTGTAGGAATGATATTTGCCATGGCCAAGGGGCAATAAAAAAAAAACAAAAAAAACAATTGATACTGGGCTGGTTTAAATGATTTTTTTTAGGCCTTGGATTATATAAGGCTTCCCGCAGCCCACCGGTAGGCCTTATATAAGTCTTGCCGCACTTGCTGGGTTAAGGTACCAGTACTGAGGTACTCTATAAATTTATTTGAATAAAACACAGGAGCAAAACAGTAGGCCTAACTACTAGCCTACACAGATTGACAGAGGACAGAAGCGCATGGAGGCGATTCACTCATGGCTACGCCTTTGGGGATGACAATAGACAAATGGGCGGGTGCCCAACCCTGAAAGGGGTTGAAATAGGGGAGCTATCCCCCCCGCCAAAGGCGGCTTTCTAGGGCCTTTCCTAGCTGATGCTGAGAGGATTGGGTTCTAGTCATGTGGTGATGGGCTGGTCTATCAGAGTGAGAGCTGAGCAATCTCTGCCATACCCATAGCTTACTCTGACTGTTCCTTAACTTATATATTTTCTAGATCTCAAGTGACGGCGTCTCTTCCGTGGATTGACCTCCCAATCTACCAAGATTGGAAGCCAAAGCGTCACATATTTCCCTTGTCCCTCAACTTTCTCCTCATAATTGCTGAGGGGCACAGGGCCCTGGGTGGGGCTGTGGTTTCCCAGGCGTTTCCGCACCCTCCTCAGCTTCCTGCCATGGAGTGGCTTCGGTCACCCAGGCTTTATTGTGGTTGGCGGGGAGGGTTCTGTGGGGGCGCTCGGTTATGGCCTTGGAATTGCTCGGGGCCTTGGGGCTGTTCGGCCAGGCAGCTTGGGGAACAACAACAACAACAACAATAGATAAATTAGATATAGAGATGAAGTCATAAAATAGAAAGCATATTCAATCTTGCTGAGCTAGTGACGCTCAGAATAGAAATCTAGTTCTAGTTTTATATTTATTTAAATTAAATTTTTAATTTATAACAGTATTGTAAGAGGGATAGACTAAATTAGTAAATTACTCCCATGGTCACAGGCGACCAGGGCTTGGCACCGCCGCCCAGGATCTGTCACCCAACCCAACCCAACTCCAACCCAAGAGTGAAACGTTACTCTCAAACTTTCTTCTACTCAACAGCTGAGCTCTGGAACTCTCTCCCAGAATCAGTCTTTCCCTCTTCCTATGACTTAAATTGCTTCAAACTCCGTGTGTCCAGGCATTTTGGCTCGAACGGCCCTTGATTTTGGCCCTGTCACTCTTTCAACTATGGGGGAGGCACTCGCTATAGGCAGTAATGCCTTTTGCCTCCCTCAATCACATAGAAAAAAAAAAAAACAAAAAACAAAAAAACCTGGGTGGTGGGCCCTGGCAGCCAAGTTCCACGAGTAGGGTAACAGAGTTAGGTTATATATTAAAATATATTTACATAAACAAAAAATAAAGCGCTAGATTATGCGTTTGCAAAAACAAAAAAAAACAAAAAAACAGCAATAGCTTATGCTTATCATTAGTAAGAAATATAATATACTGTAATTACCAAAAGGGGTACCGGTACCCCTTTTGGTAATAATATCCAATATCCAAGGGTACCGGTAGATTTTTTTTTTCTTAATAAATATACAGCGTTAGCAGAGACCGAGACACAGTTGGTTGCCTGCTGGCATATAGTTGCTGCTTATACTACAGCTTATCAAAAAGAAAAGAAAAGAAAGGTAAGCAAGGCATCCAAAATCCAAAGGTAGGCCGCAAAAACAATAAATAATTATACTGTATGCAAAAATATAATACTCCAAGGGCCCAGTTAGGCTAGTTAGACATCAAAAATCCGAATCCAAGACCAAGAATAGATTGGCTCGGTGCCGTTAGCATTAGCCAAGCCGTTAGCGGCTAGGCATCCAAAATCCAAGGGAAGTCCTAAGAAAATAAACCCTTTCTGCATAACTGGAGTATAATATAATGGCGCTTATGTAAAAATCTGAAGGTAAATGTGGGGAAGAGCAAGGTTATGGTTTTCGAAAGGGGTGAAGCCACAGAGTGTGAGGTGAAGTTGAACGGTCAGGCTATGGAGATTGTCAGCTCATTTAAGTATCTGGGCAGTGTGTTGAGTAAAGATGGGAGTATGGATGAAGAAGTGAGGGAGATGGTGCAACAGGGGAAGAGGGTTGTAGGAATGCTGAAAGCAGTAAGTAACAAGAAATAGGGTGGTCAGTATGGAAGTGAAGAAGTCCTTGCATGACAGTGTGGTAATCCCGACACTGACTTACGGAAGCGAAGCATGGACGTTGGTGGAGAGACTCAGACCAAAAGTAAGAGGGGTGGAAATTAGTTATTTATGAAGTGTGTGCGGAGTTACATGGAGGGATAGACAGACGAATGAGGAAGTATGAAGGAGGTGTGGTGTGGAGGTAGATATGCTGGAAAGTGTGAAAAGGAACACCTTGAGATGGTTCGGCCATATGGAACGTACCGGTATGGCAAGCGAGAGAATGACTAAGAGGGTGTACGAGAGCGAGGTGGAAGGACAGAGAGGGAGAGGTGAACCGAAAGAGAGGTGGAAGGATGGAGTGAGGAAGTATATGGATGAAGGCGGTGCTGGTTGGGAGGAGGGGCGTCGATTGACTGGGGACAGAGGTGCATGGGGACGGTTCGTTCGTGGCCACCCCTTCGGGGATCACGGCTTCAGGCAATAGATAGATAGATAGATTATGTAAAAAAAATATAGTGTTAGCTTATCATGCTTATGCTTATCAAAGTTATAATTAGTAAATATATAAAATAAGGTAGGCATGTCATCCAAAATCCAAGGGTACTGGGTAGGCAAAAACAATTAATGTCATTCAAAATCCAGGGGTATTGGGAAAAAAAACAAAAAAAAAACAGCGTTAGCAGAATAAAAATAACTAAAATATCCCCAGTTAGGCATCTAAAATCAAAAATTCTGAATTCCAAGAGTAGCTAACCCTTAGCGTTAGCCTATCTAAAATAAATAACAGTCTGTTGCCTGCCTAAGGTCTAGGCTACGCTGCTTAGCCTATGCTGCGCAGCAGTGCATGCATCCGAATCTGATCCGAAATGATAAATCCAACTTCCAAGGCCAGAGGTCTCTCGAGACATGGGGTAGGAGGTTCAGTGCACCGGCCGCCGTGCTGGAGAGCGGAGGGGAGCCTCCCGCCCACTGACACTCGATTCTACAGACTACACTTACGCTGTGGGTATATTTCTGCCATATTAGGGCTCATTCAGGCACTCCTGATTGATTAGGCAAGTGTCTAAATGAAATTAATGTACAGTATTCAGCCAAAAACTAGAAGAAAATAGCTTCAAAATGACACCAAAACGAGTTTCGTAGCTCGCAGGGTTCACCCGCAACACTACCATAGACATTCGCTAAAATGAGCAATTATCGGGGAAAGGACGTGTGGCTTGTCGCGCTTCCGCTCCCTCGCACTCGATTCTACAGGCTTTAACCCTGGTGCACTATCAAGGGTGCATTTGGGCTACCAACGCATGCGCAAAAACGATTATTTTCATGCCACTCAGCCCTAGCGGGCAATATCTTGGTTTTCGGACTGCGCCAGGGCAGTCTGAGGCATGCCTCGATGGTGAGTAGACCTACGCCGCTCCAGCTCCAGCTCAGCAAGTTTTCCGGTTGCATTGGTGCAACTGCGATAGGAAGTAATTACCTTTTGTGTTTATGCAATACTTGCATATTTAGGCAGATTGTGAGCCATATATAGTAACTAGGTCTATGATATTTCGACCGTATATGCATGTAAGCCTAATCTAACAGGATCGGCCATATTGGTTTGGGTAGGGTAGGCCTATGCTGGACTAGAGGCTCTGAAACCTGATAGGAAATATTTCCAATTTTGCAAAACTTTCACATTTGATGCTGGTATTTGAATATATTGTGGCTATATATATTTTGTTAATTAAATATGATAGAATAACTTACTTTTGCCTTAAACCTGAGAGTATACTAAGGAATGATAGGTTAATGTTGTGTAGGAAGGATAATGCAAAATACCAAATGGATATGGAGATACAGATTTTTAAAGTGGCAGTAGCAAATGAGCAACAGCGATAGATGAATATCTCACTTTTGGAGCGATAGTGATCCAGGGTTAAGATGCTTTAAAAGCCTGTAAATTGCTGTAAATTGCCATGCACGTCTCCCGCAGGCAATGGGTCAAGAACCTGTAAATTGCTTTAAATTGCCAGGACGTTCCAGAACGTCTCTCACAGCCAATGGGTTAAAAAATTATTAATAAAAACAAACTTTTTTTTTTTTTTTTTTTTTTTTTTTTCTATGTGATTGAGCGAGGCAAAAGGCATAACTGCCTATAGCGAGTGCCTCCCCCATAGTTGAAAGACTGACAGGGCCAAAATCAAGGGACGTTCGAGCCAAAATGCCTGGACACACAGAGTTTGAAGCAATTTAAGTCATAGGAAGAGGGAAAGACTGATTCTGGGAGAGAGTTCCAGAGCTCAGCTGTTGAGTAGAAGAAAGTTTGAGAGTAACGTTTCACTCTTGGGTTGGAGAGTTGCACAGAGTAGGGGTGGGATTGAGTTGCAAGACGGGTACCACGTGCCCTACATAAAGGAGGTGGTATGCACTGGGATAGCTCTGAGGAACACTGATTATTATAGTAGCAATAGAATAGCGAGAGATGCAACATTGCGGCAGAGAGAGAGATTGCAGAGAGTTGGTGAGTGGACGGGAGTTAATGATACGAAAGGCCTTCCTTTCAACTTTGTCTAGGAGAGCGGTGTGAGAGGAACCTCCCCACACATGTGAACAATACTCAATACAAGGGCGCACTATGTCCCTGTACAGAGCAAGAAGCTGTGCAGGGGAAAAGAACCCCCTAAGGCGGTTGAGCACACCCAACTTCTGGGAGGCTGCCTTAGCAAGACTGGTAATATGGTCCTTCCAAATGAGAGCAGAAGAAAAAGAGACACCAAGAATATTGAGAGAAGATGAAGGGTTGATTTTTGTATTGTTGAAGAATAAGGGATAGTCCGCTGGGAGATCCTGACGGGTAGATAGATGGAGAAATTGGGTTTTGGAAGCAATAAAGTTAACAAGGTTTTCTATGCCCCAATTGGAAATAGTATTTAGATCAGAATTTAAGAGTTCTATGGCTTCATTATGTTTGTCGTTGAGGGATTGCTGGCTGGGGCGTTCTGAAAAACTAATGGAGTAGTGTAAGGTTGAGTCGTCTGAGTATGAATGGATGGGAATTAAGGTACAGTTAAGGAGATCATTTATAAAAATTAGAAAGAGAATAGGAGATAGGACAGAGCCCTGCGGAACACCGGAGTTTATAGGGTGAGGAAGTGAACAATGGCCGTTCACAACCGCGGCTATGGAACGACCGGAAAGGAAATTAGAGACAAAGGCACAGATGGAGGGATAGAAACCGAAGGAGGGTAGTTTAGAAATTAAAGATTTATGCCAGACTCTATCGAAGGCTTTCGATATGTCTAGTGCAATAGAAAAAGTCTCACCGAAGTCCCGAAAGGAGGATGACCAAGAGTTAGTAAGATATGAAAGAAGATCACCAGTAGAGCGACCCTTAAGGAAGCCATACTGGCGATCTGAGAGCAGATTATGAGAAGAGAAATGCTTAAGAAATTTGGAAGCAAGAATAGTTTCAAAAACTTTAGAAAGACAAGAAATAAGAGCAATTGGACGATAGTTGGAGGGTTGAGAGCGGTCACCCTTCTTTGGGACAGGTTGAATGTGAGCAAACTTCCAGCATGAAGGGAAGACGTTAGAGGATAGACAGAGACGAAAGAGTTTGCCTAGGCAGGGAGTCAGCACGGAAGCACAGTTTTTGAGAACAACAGGAGGAACACTGTCCGGACCGTACGCCTTATTAGTGTTAAGCCCAGAGAGGGTAGAAAGTACATCTTTAGAAGAGATTAGGATATTAGGCATAAGTAAGAGAGAGGAGGGCGGAGAGGGAGGAATAGCACCGGAATCATCCAAGGTGGAGTTTCAATGGGTTAAAAAATTATTAATAAAAACAAAATGTATATATATACTGTATATATATACAGTATATATAAAAGCTAGCAATCCAAAATCCAAGGGTAGGACAAAAACATATATAAATATATAAAATTATATAATATAATACATTTATAAAATAGCCCCAGTTAGGCTAAGGGCCTCGGGCTAGGGCCTAGGCATCATATTTTGAAACTATAAACCTTAATTATGTTATTTTTATCTTTACATATACAATAATAAAAAATATAAAATAATGGACTCTGCTTTCGTTTGACAAATTGACACCCTGAACCTGGCCCAAGGACAAGACCGTAAGGGAAGGCTTGGCTAGCCCCTGGGGGCCGGGGCACCTGGGCCCATTATAAAAAACAAAACTTACTGTCTAGGTTATTAGGTTAATGCTTATCAATATATGTATAAACAAAGAGTAGGCTAGGCTGTTAGGCTTCCAAAATCCAGAGCCCAGGGTAGGGAAAAAATACAAGATAGGGCCTCTGGCAGCCTTGGCTGGCCCCTAGGGCCTAGACACACTAAGTGAGTAGAATGTAGAATTCGGGCGTACCGCCAGCCATGTTTATACTACGCGGAGCGGCGTCGGACGGTTGCCATCATGGTCCTGTCTATTTTGACTGCCTTTAGATACAATAATATGTTGATTGGTGATGGGCTGGTCTATCAAGTGAGAAGTGAGCAATCTCTGCCATACCCATAGCTTACTCTGACTGTTCTTTTTACTTATATATTTTCTAGATCTCAAGTGACGGCGTCTCTTCCGTGGATTGACCTCCCAATCTACCAAGATTGGAAGCCAAAGCGTCACATTTTTCCTTTGCCCCTCAACTTTCTCTTCATAATTGCTGAGGGGCACAGGGCCCTGGGTGGGGCTTTGGTTTCCCGGGCGTTTCCGCACCCTGCTCAGCTCCCCGCCATGAAGTGGCTTCGGTCACTCAGGCTTTATTGTGGTAGGCAGGGAGGGTTCTGTGGGGGCGCTCGGTTATGGCCTTGGCCTTGCTTGGGGCCTTGGGGCTGTTCGGCCAGGCAGCCTGAGGAACAACAACAACATAATATGTTGAGGGGGGCTATGCCCCCTCTCACCCCCCTCATGACATATTGTCATCATCATATATATTGCCAGCAGGGGGCAAATAACCCAAAAAGTCGCTGTCAAGATAGATGCGAACTTAACCACGGCGATCGACAAATGTGAAGATGACAGCGGCAGCGGCAGCGGCGTCGGACGCTCGCCATCATGTTCCCGTCTATTTTGACTGCCTTTGGATACAATAATATGTTGAGGGGGGGCTTTGCCCCCCCTTGCCATATGATGATGACATGTTGTCATCATCATATATTTTGCCAGCAGGGGGCAAATAACCGAAAAAAATCGCCGTCAAAATAGATGCGAAGTTAAATCCTTATCATGCTTAACCTATATGTTTATATATATGTACTGTATATATACAGTATATATATATTTAATAGGGCCCCTTCATCATTGACGACTTCGCCTATTAGTAATAATAGTCTCCATTCAACATCCTGCACCAGCATTTTGAATAGCCCGCGCGGAAATATCATGGAGTACTCGTCATAAGTGCACGCTTAATTCCCTCATGGGATCGTCATTTTGATCCGGGTACCCTACAGAAAAAAACTCCATAAAAAATAAAAAAGAAAAGATAACTTAATGTCTAGCTGTTATCATATGACTTGCCATATTCGTGGATTTCTCATGCTTTGCTTCCCCGACACCAGGCCCCCTAGTGGCCATCTTCGTCCTTCCTACTTCCGCGTCCCTCCTGTCAACAAGGCTCGCGCCGTGTCCGCTTCATTCGACGTTTGCAGAGCTTCTAGTGAGTCCTTACTCATTTGTATACATCTGTGTTGTAGTAACAGGGTTTAGATTAGCTAGCACGGCTGCCAGATTGGTAGGTCCGCAGGAAGTGTGTGTTAAATTAGGGTACCATTGTCACAGGCGTCTACGAGTCCCGGATTGTCGTACCGTGTGTGTTGTTTTTGTGTTACGCCTTTAGCTGTTGTGTTTACTTAGCTAGAAGGCGACCACTCTACGAGGCATGATACAGACTGTCAATATTGAGGAAAGTACATGCCATTATCTTCAGATATCAGCAAAAGCTCTGGTTTAAGGGTGTCTGCACGTGGTGCTCCACCTTCCAGGGTTTGTGTTTTGCTTGGGCCCCTTGGGTGGGCCTCCCTCTTCATGGTGCTGCTGCTGGGTGCCGGAGCGTCGCCTGCCAGGATGTTCTTCGGACCACGTGGTCGACCTAGTTAGGGGTCTCCGGCGTAGGCTTCAGGTAATTTAGGTTTCTACATTTTCTGTCATTATTTTATGCCTATGTATGCCCCCTTTTTGGTTCATGCATGCGGGCTTGTTCTTTTGGGGTAAGGGAGACGTCCCTATATATCATTATGTATTTTATATATATGTGTGGGACTGCGGGAAAAGGGCTGTGCCAACCCTGTTTCCCGGCAGTTTTTGTCTGTTCCGGCGGCCCCGTGCGGTGGGTCCAAGTTATCCGTCTCTAACGGGTAGGAACATTCAAAAGATCCCGGCGTGGTTTAGCTGAACCACACTCTCCCGGCGGAATTGCATTCCTAGCAGGGCTACAAACTCGGCCCGCCGGGTTAACTCGCCCTGACTGGCCCCGTGACACGTTAAGACTTTCTCGCCTGCGGCGCCACCAGTCGAGTGTACACGAAGTGATAATATTAGTTTTGCAAACTTGTTCAGTATGATCAGACACTAAGGCCCGAATTCAGAACAGTGGTTTAAACCTCCTCGCTGGTTTAAACCCGAGCTTGAAACTCAATCCAGGACTATCGGTATTCAGAATGAAATCCTGAGCCGCTTATCCAGTCAATCCGCGGATTACTCGATCCGAGGTTTAAACCTGCGGGAGGGTAGGTTTGACTCTAGATTGAAGTTATAAAACCCTTAAATTACTCAGGATTGCTTACACTAATCCATAAGGAACCCATAATATAAAATAACAAAGACTGGCACTGATTATTTGGAGTGTTTGGAGGCATTCTAAGCAAGGATTATATTAATAAGTAAAGACAACAGTTTACAGTTTACAGTTTCTTACAGTTTCTTACAGTAGATCCTCTGGAAAAAGGCAAACTAGGCCTGTGTATCCAGCTCAGTACCAGTACTTGCACTGCTGCGGTCGTTCACGGCAAGTGTAAGAATGCAGCTCAGGCAGTCAATCCGAGGTTTAAACCAGCGGGAGGCTTGATAGACGATCGATCGAAGGCTTCTACTCGCCGATAAAATATCATATTATTATTTCCAACTAACTCAAACTGGCATTAAACCGATTCCATTATATTGTAAAAAACGGCAACAGCTTTTAAATTACGTTGGAAATTGTTGAAGCATACTAATAATTATATAATAGGTGCAAAACGAAGGAAGCACTGCCGTAGCCTAACCACTGATGTAGTTATTCGATAATAGTTGTTAATGTCTTGATAACCCGAGATGCTTCTAAGCTGAATAATACAAATACTGTATATTTAAATGTCCGCGAACATTTATTAGATACGATACACATGAATTAGGTTACCATAGAACCAATATTATTAGTCCATCACATGTTGAACAGCAAATATAAGTATATACTGTATCCATGCACAATGTTAATCCTTTGTACGAAGTACGAATTAAAATATACAGTAGAGTCTTGTAAGATGCGAGATCAGAAGATGCGATTCGCATAAGATGCGAGGACCCCAAATAATAAAATCAATTATTTTAAGATGCGAGACTGACCATAATTTGCGAATCGGAGGCTCAAAGTGGGCTAAATCCGAGGAGAAACCTCAGGATGCGAATTTTTTTTTAAAAATGCGAGCCTTAGGCGGGACGTTTTTCCCATAAGCTACGTGTATCGTAAGATGCGGTCGCATCCATCGACCATAAACTCTCATCTTACGAGACCCTACTGTATAGCTTAAAATATATAAAGAATTACAAGTGAACCATTATTTTCAAATGCATTTAACAAGTAGGATAAGAGTTATTTGAGACATGAGTTTTCTTTTTAACCCTTTCGCTGCGGGTGACGTTCTGGAATGTTTTGGCAAGTTACAGCAATTTCCAGGCTTTAAAAGCCTGTAAAAAACGTAAAAATCAAGTGTCAGTGGGCGGGAGCGTGAGGGGCCCACCTCCGACCCTCAGAGCACCGAGCGGCTCACTGAGCTAGGCTGTGTCTCACGCGGGTCTCTCTCTGTCTCTCTCACCAGTGTAGCCAAGCGAGCGAGTATTACATAATAGCGGGGTTCCCGCGTTTCACTGGGACCACTGCGGGTGAACCAGACCACGTTCAGGGTCCGTTCTGGTGTAATTTTGAAGCTATTTTCGCCTAGTTTTCGGCAGAAGACACTTCATTTAACCCTCCAGCCCTGGCTATTGTATTCTATAATTTGCCAAAAACCCGGGGGTTTTGGCCGAAAAACGTCTACGCCTAGGCTACCGCATGTTTGTTATTTTGACTGCTTCCGCATTCCCGCGCATCCTCAAGCGTAGATGTGTTTCGTACCTGTAGAATGGCATTAAGTAGAGCTCTCTAAGTCAACTGGTTCAATTGTGATGATGATTTAATTGGAGATAACTTTGTGGTAAAAACAGCCACTTTACACTACTTTTTGATAATTAACAATAACATACAGGCACACACGAACAAGCGACGCACTCCTTCTTGTGGTCGGAGATGCGCGGCGTCGGTCCAGCCGGCTGTTGTTTACATGCGGCGGACGGACGCCTCGCACACCAAGCTTACAGGCTTTCAAGCTGCCGGAGCCTCAGCGCCCTACCGGGTAGCGCGGGGTGTGTTTTTTACGGAGGCCTCAGAGCCCAACCGGGTCTGGAGGGTTAATGCAGATGCTTGATTTATCATGGAGGAGTGCCTGAATATGCCCTAAATAGCCCAAACATAGCCGCAGCCAAAGGGTTAATAGCCTAGTAGGTTGTATTGATGCATAGTTTATATAACGAGTCACATTGGTTAGGCTACTTGTTTTTGCCTACATAGTTAATGGTTACAACGTATTTCAGTTGAGCTATGTATACTATATATATTTGTCCATTTGACTAGGTATTAACAGCACTGAGCATGCGGTAGATGTAGTAACAAAGTATAAGTTTGGTTTAAGGGGTGGAATAGTTACTCGTAACACAGATTTTAATGCCACTAGGCCTATCTCACGTAGCCTACACTTTCGTTCTCACTTCGAAATTAATTGGTCTTAATTCGGCCGCTTTATCTTTCCGTCATGCTATTAATGTATCCCAATCCCTATGATAAAGTTGAGCATATATAAAAACCATGGTAAGTATGACTATATTGCTCGCATTACCTAACCCCTTAAACGCGAAAATACCCTAGGGGCAAGGGTACTTATTTGTGCATTTCTAGCCTTGGATTCTGACAGAATTCGTTATATTTACAATATAGAGCATTATTTGTTTTCAGTATGCCTTTATTTTACATATATGATGTATATATGAACCTTCAAGAGTGCTAAAATAAGTTGGAAAAATATTTGGGTGGTGAAAAACGAAGATATTGGCCACCCGGTCATAATCTCAGGCGAGAGAGAGCCACAGGCAACCCTCCCCTCTCGCTGTCTGTGAGTCAACTGAGGCGAGTGGGCGGTGTCTGGGTGTTATATAACGATCTTTTATGCAACCCACTTGTGCTACATTATCACGGGAGAGAAAAATAACCGATAAATGATGAAAATAAGAGGAAAAATTGGTGATAATTGAGGAAGGGGGGGGAGGGGGGAATAAGGTGGGGAAGGAGGGGAGGGGGGGGTGAGAAACACATGGATGAGTACTAGAGGGGAATTATCTCGCCTAGAGACAAATTCCTTTGTTTTGATAGCCCCTGGGATGTTTTGAAAGGCTTTTTTTATGGTCTTGCTTCCGTGAGGCCTATCGCGTTCCCTATGGTAAGCCTTCCGTGAGGCCTATCGCGTTTGACGGGTTAAAACAAGCGACATGAATCTACGTAGCCTATGTCAGTAAAAGTGAAAGTCAGTGGAAGCATAACACGCTCATGATTGGCTAGTTTATCAGTACCCTGATAATTTACTTATTATCTGTATTATTCCTTATTTATTCATTAAACGAGATATGTGTAAGCAATTTTAATGATTACTTGATAAATTACAGTACTATCCGAATCTAAAGAGCTATTAAATATAACGGGAAACACAATATTAATGTATATATCATAAAGTAAACACAAGCGAAATAAAAAATAAATAAACCAAGAAGTAAGCGAGAGAGTAGACTGACTGGACTCAGGCCCATGCCTCTTAGCCAATCACAGGCCATGCTTCACGTATTACACTTGTAAAATAGGCAGTGACGGCATTAAATATATAATATACTGTAGATAAAATGGCTCATTCATGTCCTTATTGGCTAACTGCATTCCGTACGGCACTGTGATTGGCTGTTGCAAACCTTCGACTTAAACAGAGTTTTAAGCCGTGGATTACTCGATCTCGATCTCAATCCCGTGTTCTGAATACGGATAAACCTTTGTGTTCGATCCAGGATCGAATAATCTCAATCCCGGGTTTAAACCTGCCCCGAAATCCGAGGTTTAAACCACTGTTCTGAATCCGGGCCTAAAAGGGTCAAGGGACCTGTGGCTCCTAAGTTATTTTAAGTCAGCTAGACAGATCCGGCGGAAGGTTAGAGTAGTAGTGCGCTATAGCTAATTTTCCGGCGGATTTGAGTTAGGATGTGTAATACCTCGCAGGTTATCCTTATGAGCATTGATTCCTGGAAATGTTTCTTTCCAGGCCCCAGAGACTGCTTCTCCGGCGGAGTTGGCCACCTATCCCGGCAGAGGGGGGGATCCTCTCATTACGGCAACATGCCTAGGTTTGAACTTTGCGTCACGCCCACTTGCTCCCTTTTACCCATTTTTGCTCACAAACTTTGCATCAAGTATGACAAGTGTTTAGATCGCTCTCGAGGCGTGTGGTTATCTAAAAGATGCGCCATCTGCTCTGAATTAAAAACCGCCTTGCTGGCGAAGAAAGATTTATCTTGTTTAGCAGCCTTACATGAGATCAAAGCCGCGTTTAATTTTTATGCAAAGGACACGGCCCATAAGGTGCTTCAGTGTGATGACGAAGTCCTTTGGGAAAATCTCATTATTAATCACCCTTAGTGAAACCCGGCTCCTCCAAATCTGTCAGATCCAAAGTCAAAACAGAAGCCCTCAGCAAAGAGACAGTGAGTAGTAGCAGCGAGAGCGAAGTCACCGAGGTTCTCCCCTCTGACCATTCCAAGAGGAGACGCTCGCCCTCACCGCGGCGGAAGTCGAGGTCTAGGTCGAAGTCTCCCCGGAAATACTCTCGCCACTCTACCTCGGACTCGTCCCGGTCTCACAAGCGCCGGAGAGAGGAATATGAGGACAAGTCTAGCAGCCGGCAGGACACTCCTCAACCACCTCCCCACACACCTCCTTCTGACACGCCTATACGTGATTCAGAGGAGTCGAAGTAGGATCTGAGATATTGGAATCCACACCTAGTCATGAACAATCCTTGTGTGCCTCCTAATGTGACTTTTGCCATACCAAAATTGAATGTTGTTCCCCGTAGTGTTAGGTCGACAGACCCGAAGAGGGTGCTAGCCGACCAATATAGAGGTTTTCCGGTGGGGGCCCATTTAAGCTCACAAGTGACTCATGACTCCCAGCCCTTAGCGGCAGGGGGCTATTGGCGTCACTCAGAACCATCTCTCTCTTTCCTAAACGTCATTCCAGAACGGTCTGAGGACGGTAACATAAACGTGTTACCGTCGTCAGTGCCAGATTTGTCTTGGCCCCCGGCGGATAATGAGGTAGAATCACAAGAGACCTTGGTGCAGAGTGAGGAGCCGGCGGACGGAGTGTTCTCCCCGGCTCCTCAGTCTAGTTCTCATTCATCCAAAGATCCCCATAGGAAATGGATGACTTCTGATCAGGTAAATGAGTTGTTACATAAAGTGATACAGCATTATCAAGTCTCTGCCTCGTCGGATCCCCCGGTTACTCCCTTAGCTGCGCCCCCCAGTACCTCTGTTATCAGACCTCTAGAAACCCCAGCATTCACTCCTTCTTGTCCGACCCCGGTGGTAGCAGCTGCCCCAGGCCCTACAGTGCCGGCGACGCTAGCTATGTCCACCCTCAGGGTTGTTACTGATGTCCAACCTCCTCCTTTAGATAAGGCACCTCTGAGGAAGGGCCCCATGCCCCTCCTCTATGGTACTGACTGCTCTTGGGTACCTGTGGTACCAGAGAATCCCCTTTCGGCTCAACCTTCGGTGTCAGGGGACCCCCCAGTTCCCGGCGAGTGGTCAATTGAGATCAATAAGAACCGTAAATTTAGGGCCAAAGACGAGGCCGTCTTTGGCCCTAAATTTACGGTTCTTATTGATCTCAATTGACCACTCGCCGGGAACTGGGGGGTCCCCTGACACCGAAGGTTGAGCCGAAAGGGGATTCTCTGGTACCACAGGTACCCAAGAGCAGTCAGTACCATAGAGGAGGGGCATGGGGCCCTTCCTCAGAGGTGCCTTATCTAAAGGAGGAGGTTGGACATCAGTAACAACCCTGAGGGTGGACATAGCTAGCGTCGCCGGCACTGTAGGGCCTGGGGCAGCTGCTACCACCGGGGTCGGACAAGAAGGAGTGAATGCTGGGGTTTCTAGAGGTCTGATAACAGAGGTACTGGGGGGCGCAGCTAAGGGAGTAACCGGGGGATCCGACGAGGCAGAGACTTGATAATGCTGTATCACTTTATGTAACAACTCATTTACCTGATCAGAAGTCATCCATTTCCTATGGGGATCTTTGGATGAATGAGAACTAGCCTCAGAATAATTACTAGGGATAGACTGAGGAGCCGGGGAGAACACTCCGTCCGCCGGCTCCTCACTCTGCACCAAGGTCTCTTGTGATTCTACCTCATTATCCGCCGGGGGCCAAGACAAATCTGGCACTGACGACGGTAACACGTTTATGTTACCGTCCTCAGACCGTTCTGGAATGACGTTTAGGAAAGAGAGAGATGGTTCTGAGTGACGCCAATAGCCCCCTGCCGCTAAGGACTGGGAGTCATGAGTCACTTGTGAGCTTAAATGGGCCCCCGCCGGAAAACCTCTATATTGGTCGGCTAGCACCCTCTTCGGGTCTGTCGACCTAACACTACGGGGAACAACATTCAATTTTGGTATGGCAAAAGTCACATTAGGAGGCACACACAAGGATTGTTCATGACTAGGTGTGGATTCCAATATCTCAGATCCTACTTCGACTCCTCTGAATCATGTATAGGCGTGTCAGAAGGAGGTGTGGGGGGAGGTGGTTGAGGAGTGTCCTGCCGGCTGCTAGACTTGTCCTCATATTCCTCTCTCCGGCGCTTGTGAGACCGGGACGAGTCCGAGGTAGAGTGGCGAGAGTATTTCCGGGGAGACTTCGACCTAGACCTCGACTTCCGCCGCGGTGAGGGCGAGCGTCTCCTCTTGGAATGGTCAGAGGGGAGAACCTCGGTGACTTCGCTCTCACTGCTACTACTCACTGTCTCTTTGCTGAGGGCTTCTGTTTTGACTTTGGATCTGACAGATTTGGAGGAGCCGGGTTTCACTAAGGGTGATTAATAATGAGATTTTCGCAAAGGACTTCGTCATCACACTGAAGCACCTTATGGGCCGTGTCCTTTGCATAAAAATTAAACGCGGCTTTGATCTCATGTAAGGCTGCTAAACAAGATAAATCTTTCTTCGCCAGCAAGGCGGTTTTTTAATTCAGAGCAGATGGCGCATCTTTTAGATAACCACACGCCTCGAGAGCGATCTAAACACTTGGCATACTTGATGCAAAGTTTGTGAGCAAAAATGGGTAAAAGGGAGCAAGTGGGCGTGACGCAAAGTTCAAGCCTAGGCATGTTGCCGTAATGAGAGGATCCCCCCCTCTGCCGGGATAGGTGGCCAACTCCGCCGGAGAAGCAGTCTCTGGGGCCTGGAAAGAAACATTTCCAGGAATCAATGCTCATAAGGATAACCTGCGAGGTATTACACATCGGAGCTACTGGCATCAGTCTGAGCCATCTCAATCTCTTTTTAACGTAAATCAGGAAAGAGCTGATGACAGTAACAGATGTTACCATCTTCGGTTCCAGATTTAATGTGGCCCCCGGCGGATCATGAATTAGAGGTACAACAGGAGAATTCTGAGTTCAGTAGGGAGCCGGAGGAAATGCTGTTCTCCCCGACCCCCCCAGTCTGTCACAGGTGAGGACTCTGATGCAAGCCCCCAATCATCCAGGGGCTCTCACAGTAAGTGTATCACTTCAGATCAAATAAGTGATTTATTGCATAAGGTTATGCAACATTATCAACTCCCTGCCTCCTCTGACCCCTCGGCTTGTCAACCTGTAGTGGCCCCTAGTCCTTCTGTAGTAAGGCCCCTAGACCCCCCCAGGTTTTCTTCCGTCATGTCCTACCCCGGCGGTGGCTGCGGTTCCAGGCACTACAGTGCCGGCTACGCTTACTACCACCAGCCTAAGGGTTATCGCTGATGTCACTCCCCCTCCTTTAGATAAGGCACGACTGAGGAAGGGCCCCATGCCCCTCCTCTATGGCCCTGATTGTTCATGGATCCCTGCGATCCCTCAGAACCCACAACTAGCTCAACCCACCGTTTCAGGGGAACTTCCGGTCCCCGGCGGATGGCAGATTGAAGCAGGAGTAGAAAGTTTCGGGCAAAAGATGAGGCAGGGAGAGTTCTAGATGTGTCACTTAAAGCTATTCCAAGTTCTTACAATCCAGACTACTTTCTGTACACAGCTGCCCCGGCAGTCCCTCCCGCCGCTTCTGCACGACTCTTTGCAGACTGGTCAAAAGCTGATGGCGTCAACGATGTCAAAGCTTTAAATGCTCTCATGCCGGAATTGGCTACAATTCCGGTCTTAGACCATACGCATACACCAGTTCTGCAGATGGGGCAGGTTGGGCTAGGCCCCTGGGTAGATTGGGAGATAGAGGCTCAGGTGTTTGCTGCCACAATTACTTCTAAGTCTTCCCATCAGGTTCCCCAAGAAAATCATGCTTACTTTTCTTTGCCGGTAGCCAAAGCAGAAGGAGTGCCCTCAGATTTACTTACCTTTCTTGCGGCATCCAAAGTATCTTTGGACTCCCTAGATGAACCTTTCTCTACTCCCCCTGCTGCTCACCTCGAGCGGGATTTCAAGTTAAGATATAAGGCCTACCGGATGTTTTCTCAGTACTTAGTTAGTCGCCAGATCGCTGCCTCTCTTTCACGTACTATTTCAGCCATAGCTGAACCCCAAATTAGGAAAGCTACTGAGTTGTCTAGGAGACTTTTACTACAAAATTCCATTCAGTCTTTAGGAGACATCAGAATTGCGATCATGGAAGCGGTTCGAGCCCGCCAAGATCTGAGAGTCCATCTGGTCAGGAAGTTGCCGGCAGACATAGGTCACCGGGTAACTCTCTCGCCGGTCCTTACTGCCCCCCTACTTAACTCACAAACCTGGAGTCTAGTGTTTAATATGGTTAATGCTTGGAAGCAGGTTACCTCCCAACTTTGGAAGGACCCTGCGAAGAAGCCCTTTCAGAAGTCAAAGGGCGGTAGCAAGCCTTACCAGCCACAGGCCAAACAGTCGCCAAGGGACCCCAGACCCCCTCCTCAGCAGGGAGGTAATCTGCACCCCTTCCTCAGCAGGGAGGTAATCTGCACCCCTTCCTCAGCAGGGAGGTAATCTGCACAAGTCCAAACAAGGTAAATACTCTGAGTACAAAGGTAAAGCCCCACAAAACGGTAGTCAGGGGCATTCGTCCACCAAAACTAGCCAGCCACCAGATACCAAACCACCTCCCCCTCCAAAAAACTAGCCACCCATACTCTGTCTCCCAGTACCATGCTTAAGGGCGCAGGATTTGAGAGTTGCCTTGAAGGACAGGCAAAGTTTGCACCTGGATTCGTTCTATTCATTCCGCTCGGCCTGGCCCAAGAAAACTTGGTCCAGGAAAGTAGTGAGCAAACGAATCACCTGGCGGTGGCTCCGGCGGCCTCGACTGCGTCAGCCGCTGGAATACAACAGTGTGTCTCAGGAGGAGGAGGCTCTAGTCCAAGATATGATTTCCAAACATGCCCTTATCCCAGTCAATTCCAATCACCTAGTGTTCACCTCACGACTCTTTTCAGTGCCAAAAAGGGACAGTGTGCAGATGCGACCAGTTCTCGATCTCTCACACCTGAACACCTTTATAGAGAATTCACCCTTCAGGATGCTTACAGTACAGCAACTCAGACTCTCACTTCCGCCGCACGGTTGTGATACGACCGGGACTACGAATAAAACAAGGGCACTTAATGATTGGACTAGTAATAGGGCACTATGCAAAAACGGTACGCTAGATCCAAACCCTCAAACTTATATGTCGGCGAACAAAAACACCTATACCCTCCAGAGTTAATCTGCGATAACAGGGTATCCTTAACTGGGCATAAATGTACTCTACTTCAGGCTAACCCACACTGGTATAGCCTGATAACAAACAAGATGCAAGTTACGTTAAAATGCATAAAAGGGAAGCTATGGAAAGATCAATTAAATCACTGCAAGATTTAATACAATAAAAAGATGCTTCAATACAGTTACTCTAAACAACAATAAACTCTTCACTCCTATCTGAAAGAAAGTGAAGTATAGTCCTACAGCATAGACCTGGAAACTTCTGAAGAAAGTCTGATGCTCATAAGATGCTCGTATCTTAAATCATATAAAGGCAGGAGGCAGGACACCACACGTGTAGACTGAATACACCAAAAGATAGGACATATAATGTTAACTGACACGAGAATACTATAAATGCGCAACGGTAGTAATGCTCGACACTAAAAGAAGTACTTCCTCATCAACGAAACAGTCTGCTATGGTTGTGCGGCTCAACAACAACCTAGACTAATAAATGCTGTGAATAATAATGCGTACATATCAAAGAGCTTATATTAAATACAAATGAGTGTCTACTCAATTAATAATGTCTAGCTGGAATACTCTAGGTAAGGAACTGTGGTTGAGCAAGACAGGCTCGTAGCCTAGCGATGTCCTTAAGACTGCATTCTTTAAGTTACGTTAATTGACTGGGGTGCTCTCTTGATAGATCCAGATCACAAGTATCTGGTTCTATCCTGGCGACCCTCAAAAGATAAGCAAAGAGGCAGCAAAGTGTGGAACTGGAACAGGCTAAAACCCTCAGTCAACACAATGCTGCACTCGTAAAGAACGCAAGCGAAAAGACAACACAGGCTACCACAGGACCGGTCGAAGTCGTGTAGGTATAAGCAAACCATACACACATCGGGGACAACGACTACAGTTACCTTATCCCAGTCTAGCATTGAATCAAAGAGCAGAACACTAAATCAATAATGGAGACACACACCGAGTCTTAACCTCTACTAACTAAGAACCCTCAAACCTATTCTAAGTACATGTAAATATCTCAGAGGACGGCGCATGCAATACAATGGGCCGGCTATGGAAACCGTATGCAGAACCCAAGGGGATAAGTAATTGAATAAAGGTGAGGAGCAATGGAAATGAAGAAGGTCAGAGAGAGAGATAGTGGTAAAGGGGGTGATCGGGAGAGAGTATGCAAAGGGATGTTAGAAGCATGCACGCCAAGCCTGTCCTGAGGAGGGTAGCTCCTCGGGACCCTCACGCAGGAGGTTAGTTACACAGGAGCTCGCAAGGGCGCGATGGTCGGCCAATCACGCGCCGAGACGTCACAAGGCAGCAGGCCCCTAGGCCGTGCCAGGAGCCACCAGCCAATCAAAGGCGAGGGAAAGCCCGCGCGGGCGGGAAAACTCCACCGAGCGAGGTAGCACAGGCATACGCACCCACATATTACCACCACGCTCTCGCTACTCTCTCTCTCCCTCCACAATGCATCTTATATTCTACTAAAGATATAAAATACTTCCCGTTGTCACAGACGAAAATAAAGACCAACACTGGACTGTCTGTAACAATGCAAGTACTATGAAAGAAAGAACAACATTCTCTGATAACTGTAGCCCATTTCACTGCCCTGGCGAGCGCTAGTGGCTAACGAGAGGCGATTCTGCCAACGCTGGTAGGCGTCATACCCCGCCCAAGATATAGGACGCTCAACATTAGGCGAGCACCATATCTGACAAGGCAGAATGCCGACAAGACCCGACAAGACCCGCCACACCTAGCCACTCCACCAAAAATGAAATGCAAAACTCAATCTTAAATAAAAACAACATATTAGCATACAGAAAATCTTATAACCCTTCCCAAACATAATAGTATAAATTTAGCCTGCTATGGTCCCTGAGCGAGCTTCACAGAGCCCAGCCTACTAAGTGAAAGACAGGTTCAACTTAGGACTTTAGCTAAAACATTGGCAACTTACAATTAACTATAAAAAAGAAAGAGTTTTTATGTGATTTTGATTTAATTTTAATGTTGTTTTTGACGGCTGCTCTACAGGGGCAAGCCTGGTTTTCTCCACTCTCAACACACACTGACTGAACGGCGAGGATTCTCCTGCAAACATACCCTCCCGTGACAAACAATCAGCCAAAACATTATCAGTGCCCTTAACATGCCACACATCCAACTTGTGTCCCGGCAGCAAAACAACACCTGACACTGATAAACTGCCCAGTTCATCACAAAACTGGCACTTCTCTTCGCTCTCTCCGGCAACGGGGCCTGCCAATAACCTTTCACTAGTTCTACCTTCGTGATGAGCGAGGCAGCCCCGATGCGGTCTATGGTGTCGTCAACTCTAGGTAATGGATAGGCGTCTGTCAGGGATAATGCTTCCACACTCTTGCAATCACCATACACACGGATCTTGCCACTCAACTCAGGTTGCAAACTCACTGGCAACGACCACTCACGATATCCTTTATCCCTCAGACCCTTTTTCCACATGTCGTCTAGCTCTGTTTTCACGACAGGCTGTTGAGCAGGATTTATATGGTAGGGAACTAACTTGAGCCTTGCACTGTCTCCAGCCTCCATGTCGGATTCTACCCCGTACATCAGGCCTGGAGAAGCAACAAACATGCGGATGTACTGCCACAGCCTAGTAAACAACTCCTCATGAACAACATGCCTAGTGCCCTCCCACAACCCAGCCGAGACCGCCGCTTTTAAACTATAGTCTCCCTCCTTCTCCACCTTCGTCCCTAGAACAGCCAGGTCATGAGAGGGACAATCAGTACCATCTGTGCAGTCACTCCCATAGTTCATAATTGCTAAGGCTTCCCCGCCGATACCGTACATGCGCACCCCCGCATTCCTTGCGACTACATCTGCCTGCGCAGCATCACCGCTTTCAGCGCCATGGCCAGATACAGTCGGTCTATGTTAGGGCTGTTGCATTCGACTAGAGCAGCATTGGGAGGCTATGCAACGACCGGGCACATCTACTCCACAGCCAACCTCACCAATCTGCTCAATGTCCTCCTTCTGACCACCACCCTTGGCAGCCATGGGTCGACCCTGACCTGACAACCATGCCAAAGCCTCAACGCCCACCTTGAACCACCGAAACAACAAGGCTAACGGTCTATTAACACTCAAGTGACCTGCCAGCGGAACATATTGCACTGCATGAGTTGTGAGGCTTGGGTGCTCGGCACGACCAGTGGGGTATGAACCGAGCTGGTGCTGGAGCGCTACACACTGCTGCTCAGGCAGGTGCTCTAGCGCTTCCACAGCCACCAGACTCGTGTCCCCCGCCCACTGCTCCGCCGAGACATGACAATCCCAACTCTCCTCCACCTGTGCCCTACTGCCCCCCTCTCCTTCTCCACCTTGGCCGCTGCAGACCAACGCAAGGACAGTAGGCTGCTCAGGTGGTTGCCTCACAAACTCCTCCAACAAATTCACATGACATGTTTCCCCGTCCTCGTGTTCAATAGCCCCGTTCCCACAACTCTCCTCCACCAGGGAACTACTCAGTCGCGGAGTGCCATCACGCCCAACCATGTCACTAGGGGTGACAGGTTCTGGGGCCACTCCGGAGCTCACCTCTGGGTCAAGTACTAAGTCGCTAAGAAGAGCCGCTGGAGCAAAACTCACAACTTTAGCTTTCTCCTTCCGACCGTTCCTCCGCTGGTCTAGAGACTGAGGAATAGGCTGTGACACTTTAGATGCACGAGATCGGGTGTCAACACACGCCCTCTGCTGTGATTGACACCTCTCGACCAACTCCTGCCCCTCCCTACTCACGTCGGCCGCCCTCTCGGCACCGACTAAGGGTGGAACCTCAGAAGCAGGTACCGCAAAGTCGTTGCCGAGAAGAAGGTCGACGCCCTCTACTGGCAGTTTCTCCACGATTCCGACATCCAACTCTCGTGTCACACCTTCAACCTCCAGCTCTACTCGAACCAACGGGTATGACCATGTAGCATTAATACCCTGCACCACAACCACCCGTGCCACGTTTATAGGTTGGCCTGTAAAGTTTGTCATCAGAGTCTGGGATGCACCTGTATCATGCAACAACTCCAACCCATGCTTGCAACCAGCCCAACTCACGCAGCCACGCCCTCTATGGTCGCAAAAAGCATCGCGGACAGGTTTCGAGCCTTCCGGACACTTCTTCACTGGCTGTGCCCCCGCATCTGACATATCACCCCGGGTAAATGCAGAAGACCTCAGAGACACCCCAATGCTGCTAGCCAAAGACACGACTGCTGTAGGTTGGTTACTAGGGCAGGAACGTGCGAAATGCCCCTTGTTATGACCCTTAAAACACTCTACTTCACCCTTAGACTTCCCCTGAGGTGGGGAAGGGCCCTGACCTTTCTTAAACGGGACAGTTTTAGGTTTGTGATCAAAATTGGTATCATTGCTCTTACTCTCGTTATTAAATTGTGTATCACTGACTCGGGGGGGTGGAGTGTTGCGCCCCTTGTTAACTGCATCGGTCCGTTGTGCAGACCCGCACCCACGAATCTGTGACATTCTCAGGTCAGCCAACTCAGCTGCCTTTTGTAGAGTTTTAGGCTGTTTCTCTTTGAGGTTCAAAGTCAGGTCGCCGCCTGTGCACTTGAAAAATTGCTCTAGAAGGACTAACTGCTCAAGCTCCTCGAATGTCGTCACCTTCTCTGACCTCAGCCAATTTCTCAATGCATCAGACAGTTCCTGGGCATGTTCTAGAAAAGTGCACTCACGACCCTTCGTAACATCCCGAAACTTCAACCTATATGTCTCTGGTTGTAACTCGTACGCCCGCAGAACAGCTTCCTTCAGTACCTCATAATCGGCGGCACACAATGGCGGAAGGCGGACGCAAGTTTTGAGGCTCCGGCATATGTTATGGGAATGGACAATTAATTCACGGAATATCGAGTGCATACGGGGCTAGCAAGAAGAGGAAGGATTTAGGGAAGTGCTTGGAGGATATATTGGTGTGGTGGAGGGGTGATATATAGTGTAATAAGAGTGTGTAGTGACGGGACAGCGGTAGTGTTGTGAGTTGTTGAGTTTGTAAACAAACATGGCGGAGGGAATTTCGGGTATGACGGAGGCGGAAGGAAGGTTACAACGTTTTCGGGGATTTAAGAGCACAGATAAGAAGTTCGAAGAGGTTAGTATTGTTGTGAAGGATTTGGAAAAGTGGATGAGTGATACGGAGAAATGGAAGGGGGATATTGGTGAGAAAGTTAAGGCACTGTGTGTAATGTGTGGTGTGACAGGTGGGGAAGGGAATAGGCCTAGCGAAGGAAGTGAATGCAGGCCTATTTTGGCAGTTAATGAGAGCATAGAGATGGTATTGAAAAGGGTAGATGAACTGGGAGCAGAGAATATGGCATTGAAGGAGCAGCTGAAGGAATACGAAGGACGTTTCACGGAAGTAAAGGAGTCAACTGCATGGACGGTGGTAGGTAAACAAAAAGTCAAGGATTTGGAGGATATTATGAAAGAGCAAAAGGAAGAAATTAATATGACCAAAAAAAGTTTTGAGAGTGCAGTTGTAGGGAATGTAGGGGTCATGAAGAACAAGGAGAGTGTCGTGAGGGAGGCCATGGACAGGGATAGGGGTGTAATCTTGTATGGAGATATAGAGACTCATATGAATGATAATGGAGTGAGAAAAGTGAGGGATATGGAGACAGTGAAGGAGGTCATGAAAGGTGTGGATGAGGACGAATATGGATGGGAAGGGCAGGTGGAGGAGGTCAGTAGGATAGGTAGATATAAAAGGGGAGAGATGAGACCTATAAGGGTACAGTTTAAAACTAGGGCAGTGGCAGAGACTGTGACAAATTTTAGTTGGAGGCTAAATACAAATGATAAACTGAAACACATAAGACTAAAGAAGGATTTGAGTATAGAACAAAGGAAAAAAATGAAGGAATTACAAGAAAAGGCTGATGAAAATAATGGAAAGTTGGGTGAGGAGGATAAGAGAAATTTTTACTGGAGAGTGAGGGACGGAAAAGTGAGGAAGTGGTTTATAAGAGTAGAAGGGAGGGGGAGATCAGGGAGGGAAGAGAATGTGATGGGAGTTGTGACGGAGGAGGAGAACGGGGTGGAGGTGTCACAGGGAGAGACAGGAGACAAAGAGGCAGACCCAGTAGTGCTAACGGGGGAGTAGGGTACGGACTGGAGGAGCGGGATGGTGTAATTACTGAAGGAATGGTAGATGGATTAAGGATTATGTTTAGTAATGTGGATGTGTTTACCCAGGACAAGAAAAGAGAACTGATATGTAGGTTGCAGGATGAAGAGGAAAAACCTGATGTCATAGCCCTACAGGAAGTAACACAAAAAATGCTAGAATTGAAAGGGAACTGGTGGAATATAGTTTGGAGGGTTTGGAGTTATATGAGAGAAATGCTATTAGAGCAGAGGTCGGAAGAGGACTGTTTATTTATGTAAGAAAAGAGCTCAAGGTTAATGAGGTGGATATGAGACAGCAGTATTGTGAGTATTTGTGTATTGAAGTAAAATATGTAAGAGGATCAATTCTAATTGCCTCTATATATAGAAGCCCAAATAATAGCAGGGGAGAGGATGATAACCTACTGAAAGCAATGGAGGAAATAGATAATCTATCTATCTATTGCCTGACGCCGTGATCCCCGAAGGGGTGGCCACGAACGAACCGCCCCCATGCACCTCTGTCCCCAGTCAGTCGACGCCCCTCCCCCCAACCAGCACCGCCTTCGTTCATGTAGTTCCTCACTCCATCCTTCCACCTCATATTCGGTCTACCTCTCCCCCTCTGTCCCTCCACCTCGCTCTCGTACACCCTCTTAGTCATTCTCTCGCTTTCCATACGTTCCATATGGCCGAACCATCTCAAGTTGTTCCTTTTCACACTTTCCAGCACATCTACCTCCACACCACACCTCCTTCTTACTTCCTCATTAGTCTGTCTATCCCTCCATGTAACTCCGCATGCACTCCTTAAGTAATTCATTTCCACTGCTCTCACTCTTGGTCTGAGTCTCTCAACCAACGTCCATGCTTCGCTTCCGTAAGTCAGTGTCGGGATTACCACACTGTCATGCAAGGACTTCTTCACTTCCATACTGACCACCCTATTTCTTGTTACTGCTTTTAGCGTTCCTACAACCCTCTTCCCCTGTTGTACCCTCTCCCGCACCTCTTCATCCATAGTCCCATCTTTACTCAACACACTGCCCAGATACTTAAAAGAGTTGACGATCTCCATAGCCTGACCGTTCAGCTTCACCTCACACTCTGTGACTTCACCCCTTTCGAAGACCATAACCTTGCTCTTCCCCGTATTTACCTTCAAATTCCGTTTTTCGCACACTGTTCCAAACTCATTTACCAGACCCTGCAACTCCCATTCATTATCACTCATCAGAACTGTATCATCCGCAAACAGCAGTATAGGTAGCTTCCACTCAATTCCCTCCCTTTTCAGCGATACACCAACATCCACTGCTCTTGATAGTATTTCTTTCATAACTCCATCCATATATACAGTAAAATAGATAATATGGGGAAATAGATAATAGAGAGAACAAATATAAAATTTTGATTGGAGATTTCAATTTGCCAAGGATCAACTGGGCAAATTGCACTACTCCAGCGGGACAGGGTAGCCTGGAAAATAAGTTTATAGAGAAAGTGAGAGATTGTTTTTAACGCAACATATTATAGAGATGACAAGATATAGAGATGGGACGCAGGGGAGTGTACTTGATTTGATTTTTAGCAATGAAGAGGATATAGTGGAACATGTTAATGTGGATAGCCCTATAGGTCGTAGTGACCATGCCTGTATAAACTTTAGTTGTAACATTAAATCAGAGAGGGATAATAGAAGCAATAGAAAATATACATGTATGATAGAGCAGATTATGAGCTGCTGAGACGGTGTTTGGACATTGACTGGGGGGAATACTTGAACGGTGAAGACGCTGAAGGAATGTGGAGGAAAATTAGAGTCAAACTGGAGAATGCTGTATCCAAAAGTGTACCAGTAAGGGAATATAAGGATAAAACAAAATTGAGGAAAAGAACGAACCCAGAATTGCCAATGAAAAGAAAGCTTTGGATATTGATTAGAAGAAAGAAATTATTGTGGGAAAGATTAAAATTGTTAAAAAAGAACAGGGGGTCTAGTATAGAAGCTAAAGAAGTGGATCTGGAACGCAGACAAATAAACAATAAAATAAGGTGGGAAACAAGGAGGGGGTGAAGGAGAGGGAGAGAGAGATAGCTAGAAATGTGAAGGATAATCCAAAAATATTCTGGAAGTACATTCAGGAAAAGTTAACAAGAAGAGTAGGGATCCCAGAGCTGGTAGGGGGGTTGAATGATGGGAGTAGAGCGGATAAGGAGAAAGCAGAGGTGCTGGGGAAATACTTTGGGGGGGTACTAACAGTGGAGTCGGATGATGCAGTGCCTACTATTCCCATCAAACAGGCACCGGCACTAGAACTAATAGAGTTTTCCCATGCTAGAATAAGAAGGGCTATAGAAAAAATGAACAGAAGTAAGTCACCGGGACCGGATGGGATACACCCAAGAATCATAAAGGAAGGAGGTGAGATGTTAGTAGAGCCATTGAAAATGTTATTTGAGGTATCGTTTAATACAGGACAAATCCCGATGGACTGGAGAGAGGCGAACATAACAGCTATATTTAAGAAGGGAAAGAGAAATGACCCAGGGAATTATAGACCAGTCAGTTTGACAAGTGTTGTGTGTAAACTAATGGAAACGGTAATTAGAGAAGGAATAATGGATCATATGAAGTCAAACCAACTTTTCAGTGGGAGACAGTTCGGATTCTTGCCGGGGAGGTCGACGGTACTACAGCTAATTAAGGTGGTAGATGATTGGATGCAAATTCTAGAAGATGGTGATGTAATAGACGTGGTATATTGCGATTTTATGAAGGCCTTCGATAAGGTCCCACATAAAAGGTTAATAGAGAAAGTTAGAAGCTATAATATAGGGGAGAAATGTGTGAAATAGATAGAAGCCTTCCTGAAAGATCGGAGACAGAGGGTACTGGTGAATGGAATAGGCTCGGGGTGGAGGGAAATTACAAGTGGGGTACCTCAGCGATCTGTGTTGGGACCACTGCTGTTAGTTATATTTATCAATGACTTACCTGAAGTTATAACTAATGGAAGTGAGGTATACCTGTATGCGGATGACACTAAGCTGTATAGAAGAGTGAGGAGTAAGGAAGATATGGGTTTGCTTCAAGGAGATGTGGAGGGCATGAAGGGATGGTCTGAGCATTGGTTAATGCCTTTTCATCCAAAAAAGAGTACATGCAGATTGGGACCAGCAAGATAGACAAGGTAGGATACAGTATGTATGAAGCGATGGAGGAAGTGAATGCAGAAAAGGATATAGGAGTAGTGATAGACAATAAGTTAAATTTCTCAGAACATTTAGCGGAAAAGATAAACAAAGCCAATAGAATTGTAGGGATGATAAGGAGGACATTTGTGTCACTTGACGAAGAAATCTTCAGGAATCTCTATACAGTGCTGGTTAGGCCGCACCTGGAATATGCGAACCAGGTGTGGGCTCCATATATGGTAAAGGATATAGAAGCAGTGGAGAAAGTGCAGAGGAGAGCTAGCAAGCTGATACCAACATTGAAGAACGCGGGCTATGAGCAGAGGTTGAGGACACTGGGGCTTCCGACACTGGCATATAGGAGAAAGAGAGGGGATATGATAGAGACTTTTAAGATAGTGTCAGGAAAGTACGATGAGGATGTGTGTGAAGGTATCTTCTTGATGCGGGAGGGAACAAGAACGAGAGGACACTCTAAGAAAATTTACAAAGAAAGAAATAGGCTTGAGAAGGCAAAGAACTCATTTTGTGATAGAGTGGTAAATGAGTGGAACGCACTGCCCCAGTATGTAGTCGATTCCGAATCAATAAGGGAGTTTGAAAGTAATCTTGATAAAGCATGGGGAAGACAAGATTTGAAGTTTGATTATAAGACAAAAATACAGAATAGTAAAAATATTGCGTCTGCTACCGCCGCCGCCAACACCGTGAACGACCGCAGCAGTGCAAGTACTGGTACTGAGCTGGATACACAGCCATAGTTTGCCTTTTTCCAGAGGATCTACTGTAAGAAACTGTAAGATAATCGATGCAAGACTCCAAGGGCAACGCATCATATGCCTTGAGTCCTTTGCCAACCAACCTAGAGGAAACAAGGGCTGCCCACTTAACCTCGGGCCATTGGTGCTCCCGGCACGTCAAGTGCAGGGACTAACTTAATAAGGTGCGATAAAGACTGCTCAAGACCTCGATTCCCAGAACCGAGACGCTGCCCTGTCGACTCCACCCTAGACTTCTCAAGATCTCTGTCTGCACAGTACTTCGTAGCCTCAACCTGAAGCTCAGCCTCGCGTATGGCCTTTCTCTCCTCAGCCTCAGCCTCTCGCTGCCGTTGCTGCTCTTCATGTATGGCCTTTCTCTCCTCAGCCTGAATCCTGAGCTCAGCCTCTCGCTGCCGTTGCTCGAGCTCAGCCTCATGCTTTCGTTGCTCAAGCTCAGCCGCCCGCTGCTGCTGCTGAATCTTAGCCATCTCAAGCTGGAAAAGCATATCCGCAGTTAAGCCTTGAGGAGGAGGAGATGCAACAATTGGAGACCCACCCAGTGACAAACCCACGCTGCCAGTGACTATCGGCCTGCGGGAATGTACCCGGCTCCGGAGCCCGAGGGGGCGCCATGGTAGGAGTCGAGTGGAATGGGGGCTGGGCCGAAGGTGCCCCAGCTCCCGCTCCACCCGAAGCCCCACGCACCCCGCCGAGCACACAGGCCAACAGGTCACCTCTCGTCATGCTGCTAGTGCCCACATGCCCTATGACCGTGGCCAAACACTGGAGACCATACCGATCAATCCCCGACACCCGGTCAACAGTAATAGGCATCTCCAGAAACTTCCTTGCATCCTCCTCACTAGTTACTACTCTAATGCCTTCTAACAAACCCCGCTGCTGCACCTCAGTCTGCTTCCCGTACTGTGTCCTCACTGTACATTGATCCGTCGTTCGACAAAGTGTCCACCGAAAATTCTCAACGTCTATAAAAAAAAGGAGTACCTAAACTCTCATGTAGCACTATTCACTCAAAAAAAATGCTCGAAGACAACTCAAGTGCTATACTATGTTGCCAAAAAATAATTCCACGTGTCCAAAATATTCCTCAAAAAACAAATGTCCAACAATCCTGCAATTTGTTAGATACCAGGCAAGGTCATTTGTTACCACTGCAATAACAACAAATGGATCCAGGCTTCTACTAAAATAAGATACTAGGCAAGGTCGCCATTTGTTACGACCGGGGCTACGAATAAAACAAGGGCACTTAATGATTGGACTAGTAATAGGGCACTATGCAACAACGGTACGCTAGATCCAAACCCTCGAACTTATATGCCGGCGAACAAAAACACCTATACCCTCCAGAGTTAATCTGCAATAACGGGGTATCCTTAACTGGGCATAAATGTACTCTACTTCAGGCTAACCCACACTGGTATAGCCTGATAACAAACAAGATGCAAGTTACGTTAAAATGCATAAAAGGGAAGCTATGGAAAGATCAATTAAATCACTGCAAGATTTAATACAATAAAAAGATGCTTCAATACAGTTACTCTAAACAACAATAAACTCTTCACTCCTATCTGAAAGAAAGTGAAGTATAGTCCTACAGCATAGACCTGGAAACTTCTGAAGAAAGTCTGATGCTCGTATATTAAATCATATAAAGGCAGGAGGCAGGACACCACACGTGTAGACTGAATACACCAAAAGATAGGACATATAATGTTAACTGACACGAGAATACTATAAATGCGCAACGGTAGTAATGCTCGACACTAAAAGAAGTACTTCCTCATCAACGAAACAGTCTGCTATGGTTGTGCGGCTCAACAACAACCTAGACTAATAAATGCTGTGAATAATAATGCGTACATATCAAAGAGCTTATATTAAATACTAATAAGTGTCTACTCAATTAATAATGTCTAGCTGGAATACTCTAGTTAAGGAACTGTGGATGAGCAAGACAGGCTCGTAGCCTAGCGATGTCCTTAAGACTGCATTCTTTAAGTTACGTTAATTGACTGGGGTGCTCTCTTGATAGATCCAGATCACAAGTATCTGGTTCTATCCTGGCGACCCTCAAAAGATAAGCAAAGAGGCAGCAAAGTGTGGAACTGGAACAGGCTAAAACCCTGTCAACACAATGCTGCACTCGTAAAGAACGCAAGCGAAAAGACAACACAGGCTACCACAGGACCAGTCGAAGTCGTGTAGGTATAAACAAACCATACACACATCGGGGACAACGACTACAGTTACCTTATCCAAGTCTAGCATTAAATCAAAGAGAAGAACACTAAATCAATAATGGAGACACACACCGAGTCTTAACCTCTACTAACTAAGAACCCTCAAACCTATTCTAAGTACATGTAAATATCTCAGAGGACGGCGCATGCAATACAATGGGCCGGCTATGGAAACCGTATGTAGAACCCAAGGGGATAAGTAATTGAATAAAGGTGAGGAGCAATGGAAAAGAAGGTCAGAGAGAGATAGTGGTAAAGGGGGTGATCGGGAGAGAGTATGCAAAGAGATGTTAGAAGCATGCACGCCAAGCCTGTCCTGAGGAGGGTAGCTCCTCGGGACCCTCACGCAGGAGGTTAGTTACACAGGAGCTCGCAAGGGCGCGATGGTCGGCCAATCACGGGCCGAGACGTCACAAGGCAGCAGGCCCCTAGGCCGCGCCAGGAGCCACCAGCCAATCAAAGGCGAGGGAAAGCCCGCGCGGGCGGGAAAACGCCTCCGAGCGAGGTAGCACAGACATACGCACGCACATATTACCACCACGCTCTCGCTACTCTCTCTCTCCCTCCCTCCACAATGCATCTTATATTCTACTAATGATATAAAATACTTCCCATTGTCACAGACGAAAATAAAGACCACCACTGGACTGTCTGTAACAATGCAAGTACTATGAAAGAAAGAACAACATTCTCTGATAACTGTAGCCCACCTTTTGCTCCCCAGAACTCGCCCCCACAACATCCTGGAGGGTGGTCAGAATCTTAGGCTCGGACCACCTCCCGATCATTATCACCACCAAAACCAAACTCACCCCAGCTAGCCACAAACACACATACACCAATTATAAAAGAGCTAACTGGGAAGCATTCACAAATGAGACAGAACAACACTTCACAACTCTAAACAGTACACCCATCACTAACATCAACAATGCTGTACACACACTCAATAAAACTATCCAAAACGCTGACAAGAAACACATTCCAAGAGGTAACAGAAAAAGACACAACCCCAACTTCACACCAGAAATTCAAAACCTCTTCAGACAACGCGACATACTGAAACACTCCCCAGCACCCCACACACAAGACATCACACAACAAATTCAAGCACTCAACACCCAAACTAACAACAAAATACAAGAACAACAAAAACTAAATTGGAATAACTTCCTACAAACACTTGATCATAAAACAAACCCCAAAAAATCTACAAAACACTAAACAGCATCACACTTTCCAACAGCAACACAACACAATCACATGCTGCAATCACAACAACAGACTCTACTCCTTCATGTAAACAACAAGCAAACACTCTCATCAATCACTTCTCACATGTCAGCCACCTAAAACCTCACAAAGACGACCGACGTGTCATCCGACGTAAGAGACAATTCCCCATAGACCCTGACTATACACCCTTCACCAATCACCAGACAAAGCATATCATCAACAATCTCAAGCACTCACCCGCCTGTGGCCTAGACAACATAAGCAACATACACCTCAGACACCTGGGACCACAAGGCATACAAGCACTCACTAACATATCAAACTACAGCTATTCACACAACACAATACCAGACATTTGGAAGCATGGTATCATCATCACATTCCCCAAACCCAACAAAGACCCCACGCTACCCTCCTCGCACTGCCCCATCACACTCCTTTGCTCCCCCTCCAAAGTCATGGAACGCCTAGTATTACAACTAATTACACCCGACCTACCCCTAGCTCCAACACAACATGGCTTTAGGCCACTGCACTCCACAAACACTCTTCTCACAGACCTTACACAAAGAGCTTTGACGGCATCAACTCAGCTAGACCACCACACAGATCACTATTAGCCACACTCGACATTAGTAAAGCCTTCGATGCCATCCCCCGCCACAACCTAACAAACAAAATCTACAACACAAACATGCACAACAACACAAAAAGGTGGCTGGCCAACTTCCTAGCAGGCAGATGTGCACACGTATCTTTTGCCGGTCAGACATCTAAAATCAGAAACTTTCCAAACGGAGTCCCACAAGGATCCGTCCTATCGCCCACACTCTTCAATCTGTACATGCACGATATAACTACACCCAATACGCCCCAAATAAACATAGCTTCCTATGCAGATGACATAACACTCACATGCACACACCATGACCCAAAAAGAGCAACAGATCTCCTTCAACCCTATCTCAACACACTACATGGCTGGTGCACTACAAACAGACTTAATCTAGCCCCAGCCAAATCCACCGCAACCCTGCTCACAAGCTGGACAGGAGAACACGAATACATCTCTCAACTCACCATAAACAACACACCCCTAACACATACACACACACCCAAAATCCTAGGAGTAACATATGATACTCATATGACATTCAAACAGCACACCACAAACATTAAAAAGAAACTGACACCCAGACTTAACGCCCTCAGGTCACTTGCTTACACAAAATTTGGACACAACAAAGAAACTACCACCACAGTATATAAACAATACATAAGATCAGTGATGGAATACGCAAGCCCAGCCTGGGCTTCTAACCTAGCTGAAACACATCATAAGACCTTACAGACTATTCAAAACAAAGCCCTGAAGATCATTACAGGCTGCACAGCTACTCTGCACCCACAGATCACCTACATCAAGAAACCAAAATCCTCAAAGTCAAAGACCATCTGGACATGAGAGGCACTCAATTCCTGGCAGCAGCCTCCATGAACCAAGACCACCCACTAATCTACATGGCAACACACCCACAGACACCAAGAAATATCAAAACAACACCCAGCACACAGTATCACACACAATTATTGTCCTCTCTCCCTCCCTGCCCACCCCGAACCAACTTCCAGAAGCACATCCATACTCATATCTCTTGCCGATCCATCCACTCACTCACAGACAACACGCAGCTGCATGCACGACCTCCCGAAATCCATCCTTCCGAATCCTCCCGAGGACAGAGTCCACCTGGCCAGGCTGAGATGCGGACACCATCCAGCTCTCCTGAGCTATCAGAAGAGGCTGGATGACTCCGTTGTCGACGCCTGCCCGGGATGTAACACAGCACCCCATACCATTAAACACATCATAGAAGACTGCATTTCACACAACCACTTACGCCAACAACACAATCTACACTCAATGAGAGCTCTGTGGGAAAGCCCAATCGTGGCCATGGCCTTCCTCAGGGACTCGGGGCTGTTCGACCAGGCAGCTTAGGGAACAACAACAACAACAACTGTAGCCCATTTCACTGCCCTGGCGAGCGCTAGTGGCTAACGAGAGGCGATTCTGCCAATGCTGGTAGGCGTCACAGTTGGATGTGCTCAATCGATCTAAAAGATGCCTATTGGCATGTCCCTATAAACAAGAGGTTCCAAAAATTCCTCGCTCTGAGGGTCAGGCAAGAGACTTATGTCTTCCAAAGAATGCCTTTCGGTTTGAACCTGGCACCAAGAATTTTCACAAAACTAGTCCGGCAAGCCCTTTTGCCTTTATTAGTCCAGGGCATACAGGTGTTTTGGTATCTAGACGACTGGCTAGTAGTGGCGAACTCAAAGGAATTATGTCACGATCATGTAAACCAAGTGTTAGCTCATGTGCAAACCCTTGGGTTCAAGGTGAACTTGGCAAAGTCTCTCCTTGTCCCCACAAGGACTATTCAGTGGATAGGGCTGGTCTGGGATACCACCAATCTGACTCTTACTCAGAGTGTGGACAACCGAAACAGATTTCGCAAGAAACTGTTCCGTTTTCTCCACAGTCTGGATACGACCAGGAAGACGTGGGATTCCCTGATCGGATCTCTCAACTGGATACAATTAACTGTGAAGTTGGGCCGGCTGAAAGTCAAACGATTAATCCTGGAAGGCAACAAAGTTTTTCCTCTCTCGCCGGAGAAGAAATTATGGCAAATTCCTCCATTAATCCACAGCTTACTGTCGGTCTGGGCCAAGCGGGAAGTACTCCACTCTATAACGACATGGGTTTCTCCCCCTCCTACGGTATGGGTAGACACAGACGCCTCAGGGGCACTAGGTTGGGGCTATCAGTCAAAACAGGGCCATCAAGGGCAGGGCATCTAGTCAGACGACACTCACTGGCATATCAACAAACAAGAGCTTTTAGTTCCTCTCTTTTTTCTCCAAAATCACGGCATGACTTTGACAAACAAATCAATAGCGTTCCGCATGGACAACCAAACTGCAGTTTACTGTATTCAAAAACAGGGCTCAGTGAGGTCTCGAGAGTTGCTGAAGGTTTCCGAACAGATTTTTGCCCTGGCCGAATCGCTGGGCATTTTCCTGCATGCAACATATCTCCCCGGCGTGGCGAACGTCTGGGCAGACGCTCTCTCTCGCCGGCGGAGCACTCTAGTAGAATGGACGATCAAACAGGCCATCTTTGACAAGATGACTGCAAAGCCTTACCGTCCACAAGTGGACCTGTTTGCATCCAAACAGAACCATAGACTCCCTCTCTTCCTCACTCGTCAGGATATAACCCCGGCGGGGGGACCCGATGCATTGTTGGTGGATTGGACCAGGTGGACGTCAATCTATCTTTTTCCTCCACCAGATTCTGTGCTAATGTGCAAAGTAATTCACAAGCTGAGGGGTTACCGGGGCCTAGTCTCGATGATCGCGCCGCTATGACCAGCCCAGGTATGGTACCATCAATTGCAACAGTGGTGCGGGAACCCGGTGTCCCTCCCGGTCTCCGCTTTCCACTTGGAAACAATTGGCAACCTTAGAGCCTCGCTCAGTTTTGCCTTGTGGACATTTACAATGCCAAATGGTTAGCTAAATTTGGGGAAAGTGTCACTAATAAACTGATGAATCAATACACTATGTCTACCAGGAGACTATATCAATCCCATTGGAAAACCTTCACAACCTGGATTGTAGAGTCAGGGCAAACGACTGCCTCAGAAGTTTTAATTTTCAAATATTTAGACTACCTATTCGAACAAACAATTTTCAGTAACCACTTTCAAAAATCATTTGTCTGCCATTAGAACTCCCTTTTTTTATCTCACTGGCCTTTCCATACCGCAGGCGGAGGAGAAAGGGTTTATGAGGGCGTGTTTCAAGCTTCGGCCACCACCCCGTCAGCTCAGGCCTACTGGGTCACTTGACAAAGCCTTATCAGTAGCCTACTTCAATCGCGCAAATATAAGAATGCGCCGGATTTTGATTCACTTTTGAAAAAGGCTGTATTCCTCATGGCTCTGGCCACCGGAAACAGAGTCTCTGAGCTGGCGGCGATGAGCAACGAACCTAATTGCCTTAGGTTTGGGAGATTGCACGATCATGTACAAATCGCGCCGTCCCCCACATTTATAGCTAAGAACGAGCATTCTGACCATGTATTTCTGAATTTTCCGTCCCGGCTTTGAAGAGGGGCCTTACTCATCACCTCTTATGTCCTGTGCAAGCACTCACTAAGTTTATGAGGGCTGCGCACCCTCGCCAACCAGGTGCATTATGGGTCACCCAGACAGGTAGGCGTGTTACGAGAAGAAAGTTAGCTTCCTTGCTTGTTGACGTTGTTGTTGTTACCTAAGCTGCCTGGCCGAACAGCCCCGAGTCCCTGAGGAAGGCCATGGCCACGATCGGGCTTTCCCACAGAGCTCTCATTGAGTGTAGATTGTGTTGTTGCCGTAAGTGGTTGTGTGAAATGCAGTCTTCTATGATGTGTTTAATGGTATGGGGTGCTGTGTTACATCCCGGGCAGGCGTCGACAACGGAGTCATCCAGTCTCTTCTGATAGCTCAGGAGAGCTGGATGGTGTCCGCATCTCAGCCTGGCCAGGTGGACTCTGTCCTCGCGAGGAAGGGAGGATTCGGAAGGATGGATTTCGGGAGGTCGTGCATGCAGCTGCGTGTTGTCTGTGAGTGAGTGGATGGATCGTAAGAGATATGAGTATGGATGTGCTTCTGGAAGTTGGTTCGGGGTGGGCAGGGAGGGAGAGAGGACAATAATTGTGTGTGATACCGTGTGCTGGGTGTTGTTTTGATATTTCTTGGTGTCTGTGGGTGTGTTGCCATGTAGTTTAGTGGGTGGTCTTGGTTCGTGGAGGCTGCTGCCAGGAATTGAGTGCCTCTCATGTCCAGATGGTCTTTGACTTTGAGGATTTTGGTTTCTTGATGTAGGTGATCTGTGGGTGCAGTAGCTGTGCAGCCTGTAATGATCTTCAGGGCTTTGTTTTGAATAGTCTGTAAGGTCTTATGATGTGTTTCAGTTAGGTTAGAAGCCCAGGCTGGGCTTGCGTATTCCATCACTGATCTTATGTATTGTTTATATACTGTGGTGGTAGTTTCTTTGTTGTGTCCAAATTTTGTGTGAGCAAGTGACCTGAGGGCGTTAAGTCTGGGTGTCAGTTTCTTTTTAATGTTTGTGGTGTGCTGTTTGAATGTCATATGAGTATCATATGTTACTCCTAGGATTTTGGGTGTGTGTGTATGTGTTAGGGGTGTGTTGTTTATGGTGAGTTGAGGGATGTATTCGTGTTCTCCTGTCCAGCTTGTGAGCAGGGTTGCGGTGGATTTAGCTGGGGCTAGATTAAGTCTGTTTGTAGTGCTTGTTGACGTTATTAGGGAAAGTAATCCCGGCGTGATAGGCAGGGCTCACGATATCAGGAAATGGGCAGTCTCTCTCGGGTTTCTTCAGAATTTTTCGATAGAGGACATTGCTAATACTCAATTATGGGCTTCCAATCATACTTTCCTTACACGCTACCTGTCTGTCGCCCTAGATAAACCAAAGCGTACCTGTGTAGCTTTACGACAACGGGTACACTAGGTAATGTTCTATTATGTAAGTTTTGTTTTTAAAAAGGGGGGGGTGGGTGCAGAATAGTCCATACCCCACTGTGGCCCTGGAGATTGTGATGAATCACGAGCTGTGATAAGACTGGTTCTACAGTCCATTATTTAATTTTATGTTAATTATAAGAAGATATCTAGCATAGTTGCAGCTATGTACATATTCTCAGATGGTACAAATATATTTACTGTACAAATAATTTTAAGATTAGAACGAACAAACTTCTGCAGAAGTTGTAGTTCTAGGGAACACATGCGTGTCCCAATATATCATGCATACGATCTAATGTAAAGATCTGACCATGAGCAAGCAGTTACTTAATGTCACGCACTGCTTGCAAATCTTTTTCTATTTTTTATATATTGTTTGCATACAATACAACTTTAAAAATGTTATACGGATTCTTTTTCCCTGAGGTTATGATATTGTCACGAATGTCCCGCCTCCAGTCTTGGTAATCAGGCGATGTCGTCAATGATGAAGGGGCCCTATTAAGATGCCCGCTAGAGGGTCTGGTGTCGGGGAAGCAAAACATGAGAAATCCACGCATATGGCAAGTCATATGATAACAGATATTAAGTTATTTTTTCTTTTTTATATTTTACATTTTTTTTCTGTAGGGTACCCGATCAAAATGACGATCCCATAAGGGAATTAAGCGTGCACTTATGACGAGTACTGTACTCCATGGTAACATCCGCGCGGGATATTCAAAATGCTGGCGCAGGATGTTGAATGGAGACTATTATACTAATAGGCGATGTTGTCAATGATTACAGGGCCCTACTAAATATTAGGTTTTCTCTACTTCCCTTCGGGAATCAAACCTATAATACAGTAAACTTCCGTTAATCCGAAGGGCAGCGGACCGGCCCTCGTTCGGATTAGTGGATTTTTCGGATTATCGGACTTTACCCCTATGAACCTGTGTACGACGAAAACATTGAGGCATTAGGCCACCCAAATGACACAATGGTGCACACACACATATCATATGTTCATGAAATCACTTCAAAAGTTTACCATTGTCATTGTAGCCTATTACCTACTTCAAAACATTCAGATTAATGGTCAAAGGAATCTGCTGCTATAAACGTCTTCTTCTTCTTCCGTCTACTAGCGAGTTTGTCTTGCTCTTGAAGATCAGATCAGATGTGGTTCGGGAAGTAATGCCTTAACAACGGCACTTCCCTGAGAGGTTCTTGTAATTTTCATTTTGTGATTTTCCTTTTGTGACGTGCTCTGTTATATTATATTGTATTGAAAGCACCCTTGTCTTGTTGTCTTGAAAGCACCCTTGGGACGCTCCGATCACTGAACTATAAATAGTAGCGTATCGGAACGTCCAAAGGTGCGTTTTCAAGCTCAAGACTAATACGTCCAAAGGTGCGTTTTCAAGCTAAAGACTGAATGCGCTTGCAGAAAATGCGGTGCAAGCCAGTAGCGCATCAGAGCGTCCCAAGGATGCGTTCAAGAGCAAAACAAACTCTCTAGCAGACGATGTGGAAGAAGAAGAAGAAGGTGTTTACGTTTATATCAGTAGCTTCCTTTGACCATTAATCTGAATGTTTTGAAGTAGGTAATAGGCTACAATGACAATGGTAACCTTTTAAAGTGAATTCATGAACATATGATATGTGTGTGCTCCATTATGTGTCATTTGAGTGGACTAATGCCTCAAAAAGGGGACTTTGGGACTTCTTGAAATTCGGACCATCGGGTGAATTCGGATTTGGCCTCAAATTGAAAAATTCGGACTATTGGGAGATTCGAATCATCGGTCGTCGGATTAACAGACTTTTACTGTATATCCAAAATCCAAACCCCAGGGAATCTAAAAAATATAATATATAAAATTAGAAATTAAAATATAATACCCACAGTTAGGGCCGTGGCAGCCTTGGCTGGCCTGTAGACTCACTAAATTTTTAAAAAGCAGCTTGCTGTCTAAGGCAAATACTTATCATGCTTAGCATATATACAGGGTGTTCCAGTAATGCTTTTCATAAATTATATGGTGGATTCATCAGACAAAAATAAGATTAATTACTCTATGAACATGAGGTTTAGTATTTATAATAACAGAGTTATTACACGATTTAAGCTACCAATAGATACAATGCCATTCAGTCCAAGGGGTAATGTTGCCATTTTAGTGGATTATATCCATTTGGCCTTTGCTATCGCTTGCTAGCCTCAAGATAGTGAGCAGTAGCGATCTGACTTTTCGGTAGAAAAATATGTCCGGCTTCGCCGGTAGAAAAATCAAATCCGGCAAAGCCGGACATAGAAAAATCAAATCCGGCAAAGCCGGACATATTTTTCTCAAGTTTTCCAAACTTGAGTCGTTTGAGCCGCATCTTGTCGGTGAGGAGAGGCTTACAGGCAGCGACGCGGGAAGGGAGGCCGAGGTGGTGACAAAGGCGGTGTTGGATGGTACGGATAGACACATCTTTAAGCAGCTGAGGGTAGATATTTTTCAATTCTCTTGCTGTCAGCCTCGGGTTCCGTGTCATAGCAAGCTTCAGTAAGCGATCAGTCAATGGTGTTGTCTTCCTCTTCCTTCCAGGGCGTTTTTTGTGCTGGGGAATGGCGGCGGCTGGCAAGTTACGAGCCGCAGCAAGCAGGCGCATGATGGTCGCATTGCTTCTCCCAGTACGTCCACAAATTTCCTTTATCAGCACTTTAACCCTTCCTCCCCGGGCTGTCTTAGCTAATGACGGTCGCCCCTACCCGGGCGATATGGCCGAAAAACGTCTAGGCCTAGGCTACCGTATTTATGTTTATTTTCACTGCTAGAACTTTCCCACTCATCTATAATCGTAGTGCGGTTTTCAATCTGTATTTTGGCATTTAGTAGAGCTCTGTAAGTCAACTGGTTCAGTTATGATGACGATTTCAGTGGAGCCAATATTGCAGAGATGTTGCAAATATGGGGGCTTTTTAGACACTAATTTCGTCATGACGTCAGAACAATAACATTGAGGAGTCTTCTCCTTCTTGTTTTCGGAGGTGCGGTGACGAACGCTTGGGTTTGTTGACATAGGTCGTACGCACGGCGTTCGGACCAAGCTTAATTAGGCTATTAAGCTCATGCCTTAGATAAGGCATACCGGGTAGCGGCCCTTCTTTCGTGCTGTCCTTACCTAAGGCAGCCCGGGTAGGAAGGGTTAAGCTCCCTCATAGTCAAGATACAACTCTTTTCTACATCTGAGAGTTGTTTACGAACCATTGTGTCACTCGATAGCCACGTACAGGGAGCACAAATGCGGTAGGTGGAAAACACTCGTGGCACCAAGAGAGAGAAGCGGCATACAACCTCTCCTTACCCAAGACAATGGGACACTGATCAACGAACTCCCTCATAAGTCACTAGTCATGTATGGTAGAGTTGCCAGATAACACCAAATGTTGCCATATTTAAGCATAGGCTTGCTCGTGCAATAAAATTTGAGACCCCCCGGAATCTGTGTGTCATGCGGCCCAGTCTCATCTTTATCGGTGACCACTGTATATATATATATATATATAATGTATATATATATATATATATATTGTATATACACAAAAATAAAGTAGGCTAGGGCTAGGCATCCAAAATTATATTGATATCCAAGGTGGCAGGCCCAGGGTAGGGAAAAATAATTTAAATACTGTATTTATAATTTAAATAAATATATAACACAAACAAATATTAAATAAATACCCCAAGTTAGGCTAGGGCTAGCCGCACTGCCGCTAGGGTAGTAGGCCTGTAGGGCTAAGGGGGGCAAAGCAAGCCCCCCTCAACCCAATATTGTATCCCACGGCCAGGTGTTGGGTAAATTGTTTTGTTACCGGCCGTGGGATACAATAATGGCTTGAAGGGGGCTTGGCTGCCCCCATGACTTATTGTCATCATCATATATATTACCAGCAGGGCCAAATAACAGCAGTCAAAGTAGACGCGAATGTAACTGCGAGCGTGCGAATATGTAAACAAACGCAATACAGTAAATAGAAAATATATTTGGCTTGGATTTGGCCAATGTTCAATGTCATGAAACCCTAAATTTGAATATACAGTAGTTGCCTCGGATAAGGACAATGGGTAAATAATATTTATGGCCTAACAGCTTGGCCACGGGATCCACGATGGTTTGAGGGGGGGTGGGGGGTTCTGCCTCTCCCTTGATTACCGATACTTTAGCCACGTTTAGTTTTTCTTTTGTTTAGTTTTACCTAAAAAAAAATGGCATTTCTTTAATATACAGTATAATTATATTTTCTACAAAAATGTGACTGGCAAAACCTTTAAATCAGTAAAATACGGCCCCTTTACCAGCCAACTGAAAACAGTTACTTGTTACTTATTACCTATTGAAAACAGTTACTTGTTACTTATTCCAATAGCCTGAGTAACAGTTACTTATTCAAATAAGTAATGGTATTAAAAACAGTTATTTGTTACTTATTCCAATAAGTAACAATTTCTTATTCAAATAAGTACGGTAACAGTATTTAAAAGTTACTTGTCACTTATTCCAATAAGTAACAGTTACTTATTCGCATAAGTAACTGAGTATTGAAAACAGTTACCGGTACTTGTGGTTAGGGTGACGGTGGGGTGTAACGAACATGGGGGTGAAACGAACAGTGTCCATAATTTCTGCCCTATCAATAATAAAATAGTTTCCCCAACACCTCAAAAGAAGAAAACTGAGCGCTTGAGGATGACGGGAAACTATTGTATACATCGCGACAGACAGAGTTTTCAGGTCAGTTTTTCTATGTTTTAGGTGATTGATGTAATATTTCGCATTCTAATATAGTGCTTCTTGACTGTGAAAACGTGCTGATTCTAGTGGTGTGATGCTTAACCTCTGAACTGCGCATGGGGGTAATTAGAAACGTCTGCCTGTGCGCATGTATTTGAGCTGTTTCCATCACTAAAATATTCATTTTACCATAAATAGCATTAATACTTATCCATATGCGCCTATTATAGGTTGATTATAAAGGTATTAACCTGTTACAACAATAAAACGAGTGAAAACAGCGTTTGGATGGTCAAAATCGGCGATACAGGGCGGGAGTTGCATAATGTATGGGTGAGGCAACCTGCTTTCCCGCCAATTTCCCCCAAGGCCACTGAGACACTGTCGATCGATACTCTCTCTCTCTCTCTCTCTTGCACTCGCTTGCTAACAGTGATGACAATGCCCTGCTTGCAACTCGCTAATGTTAGCACGAAAATATACCTCAAAATAAGGGAATAACAGGGAAAATAGGTGATAACTGAAGGAGGGGAGGAAAGTGGGGAAGGAGGGGAGGTAGAGGACTGATATTTTGCATGGCTCAAGGGCAAAACAAATATATATTTTTTTTTCGATGTTTAAAATTGATTTTTTTTTTCTCCGACTCTTAAGAGTCTTCCCGCAGTCCGCCGGGGAAACTCTTAAGAGTCTTCCCGCAGTTCCCGGGTTAATAGTGAAATGTACTTAGCTGCAATGATATCTGGTGAGAAAGGCTTCCATTCAGACATTTCATTCAGCATCATGCATGTGTAAACATTGATGACACGAAGGGGGTGTACCGATGGGGTGTGTACCGAACTGTTCGGTACACCACAAATTTAACCCTCCAGCCCCGGCTATGTATTATATATATATTCCTCGAAACCCGGGTGTTTTGGCCGAAAAACGTCTAGGCTAGGCTACCGTATATTCGTTAATCAGACTGCTTCCCGCATTCCCGCGCATCCCCAAGCGTAGCTGTGTTATTTACCTGTAGAATGGCATTAAGTAGAGCTCTCTAAGTCAACTGCTTGAGCTGTGATGATGATTTCATTGGAGATAACTTTATGGCCAAAACAGCCACTTTACATCACTTTTCGATACTTAACAACAACATACAGGCACACACGAACAAGCGACGCTCTCCTTCTTGTGGCCGGAGATGCGGGGCGACGGTCCAGCCGGCTGTTGTTTACATGCGTCGGACCGACGCCTCGCACACGAAGCTCACAGGCTTTCAACCACTGGGCGTTCAAGAGACCATCCGGGTACCTGTTATATGCTTTTTTATGGGCGTTCAAGAGCCCTTCCGTGGTGAGAGGGTTAAATGGCGTTTAACCCGGGAACGGCGAGGGGGGGGTAATGAACTAGCTCCCCATGGGCGAGCATATGGGCTCCATTCAGGCCTATAATCGTCATTTTACGATAAATATCGTTATTACCTATTCATATGAGCCTATTTTACCTTCACTATGAAGATAGTAACCTGTAACAACAATCAAACCAGTGAAAATATAATTTTTCTGGTCAAAACCGCGAATATAGATGAACCAGCCCATTCATGAATTTTGGAGAAAATTGAGGCAACTCCACGAGGTCTCAAGCCACACTGAGCCTACTCATACACACACTCGCTTGTGTAACACACCTGCTAGGCACGTGAGCACATCCCCCACACAGTTTGCTAATGTTAGCACAAAAATATACCAACAAATTAGGGGATAACAGGGAAAATAGGTGATAATTGAAGGGGGAGGGGAAAGGGAGGAAGGAGGGGATGTGGAGGAGCGAAATGAGGTATAGGGGAATTTTTTTTTTTTTTTTTTAGTGCTGTTTAAATGGTATTTTTAGGCTTCCCTCTTAAGAGCTTTGCCGCCGTCCCCCAGTAAAACCTCTTAAGAGCTTTGCGGCCGTTTACGGGTTAAAGAAAAGAAAAGAAAATCCAAATAATACAAAAAGTACTTGGTTGTGTTGAGCTGGAGTTAGAAGAAGGGAAGAATGTCGGATGTAAGGAGTTTTATGTTGGTAAAATCATAAGTTGTGACAGTATGGAATATACTGTAATATTTCTTTCTTGAGAATGTGCTCTAAAATTGGCAATAAAGACACTTTCAACATATATTTTATTTGAGATCACCAGTTTTTACAATCTCCCTATGCATTTTAATAGTGAAAAGGGTGGTGTGTCGATCACTCCCATGCATTGTTCGGACCACCCCATATGGTGGGTATGGTCTGAACAAGGGGTACCCTTTTTTAAAAAATTCAATAAGTTGACCTTAACTACTACGGTACTTACACGATTAGTAAAAATCACCATGATAGGCCTTGACCCATAGTTTGTTGTGATATAACTATTTTTCAATAAAGTTTGTTACCTGATTTTTGGTGATTATTTTTTCCACTAATAGTTCGGATCACCCCCACCTCACCCTACTTATTGGAATAAAGAACAAGTACTGTAACTGTTTTCAAGACAGTTATATATTTGAATAAGTAAAGTTACTTATTGAAATAAAGAACAAGTACCGGTAACTGTTTTCAATACGGTTACTTATTGGAATAAGTAACAAGTAACTATTTTCAAGACTGTTACTTATTGTAATAAGTACCAGTAACAAGTAACTGTTTTCAAGACTGTTACTTATTTGAATAAGTAACTTACTTATTGAAATAAGTCACAAGTAACTGTTTTCAATACCGGTACTCTGTTACTTATTCGAATAAGTAACAAGTAACTGTTTTCAATACTTTGTTACTTATTCGAATAAGCAACAAGTAACAAGTACAGTACAGTACATGTTTTTAATGATCTGTTACTTATTCAATAGATAATAAGTAACAAGTAACTGTTTTCAGTCGGCTCCCATTACCCCGAGAATATTACAAAAAAACACAAGTGGGGAGGGCTTTGAATGCTGAAGCTCAGGGAAAATGAGGAGTTAAGAAATTTAACGAGTGATTATGGGTAAACAAAACATTTTCCATACCTTTAATAGTACATAAATACGGAAACTTGAGCCAAGTTTTGTACTGACCAGATGTAATAGACATAAAACACGATAAATGCGGGTCGATCCACCCTCGAACGTCACCCGTTCCTCACCGTAAACACCCGACTGCAGGCTGACCACTAGATATACCGGTACCTACAAGTTCTACAACTATCCAAACATACTGTAAGCCAATAGATTTACCCAAAAGTAAGCAAATTGCACAAAATCGAGGTACCGGTAACATTTTGCTCAGATATTCGTATGTTTCAAGGGGGCATAATTAGGGATCCGGACAGATCCACGATGGGTTGAGGCAGCCTCTGCCCCCCTTAACCTCCCAGGGCATATTTAAATCATCATCTAGGCCTATATTGCCAGTAGAAGGCATTACCGTATCAAAATTGAGGTGTGATAATCTCGCACACGAGTTGCTAAGAATGGACCGCTGGGACCGGCCAGGTTGTCAACAAACTTGGGAGACAAAAACATGGAAAATATAACCGAAACTACCACTAATTTTCCCATGGTATTTCTTTTTGGTTTTAGGTAGTTTTCATCATTATACAGTTGTTGTTGTTGTTCCCCAGGTTGCCTGGCCGAACAACCCCAAGGTCCCGAGAAAGGCCAAGGCCATAAACGAGCGCCCCCACAAAACCCTCCCTGCTTACCACTAACAAAGCTCAGGTGACCAAAGCCACTCTAAGGCAGGGAGCTGAGGAGGGCGCGGAAACGCCCGGGAAACCATAGCCCCACCTAAGGCCCTGTGCCCCTCAGCAATTATGAAGGGAAAGTTGAGGGGCAAGGGAAAAATGTGACGCTTTGGTTCCCAGTCTGCCAACTTTTAGGTTGGCAGTAGGGAGGTCAATCTCTTGAGATCTAAAAGATATATAAGTAAAAGGAACAGTCAGAGTAAGCTAGGCCTATGGGTATTATACAGTAGTTGAAATTAGACTAGTTACAATCCCCGGAAAATTTTATGGGATGGATGTAGTTTTCGGGCGTACGGTCGTCATGTTGTGCGCTCGCAGTTACGTTCCCGTCTATTTCGACGCTATATTTTCTGCTATTTGCCCCCTGTCATTACTACATGAATACTAGGTTAGGTTGTTTGGTTAGGCTAATGTATTTTTATATCCAAAGGCAGTCAAAATAGACGGGAACATGATGGGAAAGGTCCGACGCCACTACGCGTAGCGTAAACAAGGCTGGCGGTACGCCCGCACTTAACATTCTTGCCAATGTTATTTCTCCCATTATCCAACAATCTTAAAACACTCAAATGCAAGTAATTTTCAGGGTAAATATACAATTTGTTTTGCCTTTGGATACAGGATGGGTTGAGGGGGGGCTTTTCCCCCCCTCATCCCCCCATGACTTATTGAAATCAGCATCTATTTTAACAGTAATTTTTTTTTTTACAGTACTTTATATACTGTAGTGCACATAAAATGTATCTCCAGAGGTTGAAACAAAATTTAATATGATCAATAATAGGCTAGCCTTCAAATATTGAGAAATAATTAGGGTAAATAGCCTAGGCCTATACAGGAGACGCAACAATATAGGTAACAAACTAATAATGGTAGTTTTGGGTTCCTATCATCATATGCTTCATTTCTATATACAGTCGACCGCAAATCCGGACTTTCAACAATCCGGAGTCCGGTCCGATCGTCCGGTAGTGCGTACCGTAACGCATACTTGTCCGAATACTTAAAATTTTGTCCGGTAGGTGGCTCTCGCGACGGGTGACGCCACCCGTTCCCGCCGTCATTCAAGCTTGTTTACAACCCGCCGTGCGACTACCTGGTTATTAAGGTGTTTGTGAAGTTATTATCGACTTTTATTGCCAGCCACAATGCCCCCCAAGCCTCAAAAGACTGTCAAGCGGGTAAAGGTTACTCTGAGTGTAGAACAAAAGCTAGAACTGATAAGGAAGCTTGAGAATGGTCGTACAGTGCTCCAGGTTTGTGAGGAGTATGGGTGCAAGAAGCAAACCGTCTCCGATATACGTAAGACCAAGGACAAGTTAAAGAACTATGCTGCTAAATTTTGTGTCGAAGGCAATAAATCTAAAACTGGCAAAGCAAGACCAAGGAAAAATATGACCACAGCTGATCATTCCCAGCTAGATGCAGCTGTACTGAAGTGGTTTCTTCAGGAGAGGTCTAGTGGCGTGAATGTACGGGGTGTGGAGATTATGACCACCGCAGTGAAGCTGGCTGAAAATTTAGGCCTAGCTAACTTTAAGGGTAGTGATGGTTGGTTATGGCGGTTTAGGAATCGACATGGATTGTTTAATGTTAAAACTCATGGGGAAAGTGGGAGTGAAGACAGTTCTGGAATAGAAGCTTTCCGTGCTCGTTTCCATAAGCTTGTGGAGGAAGAGAACCTAACCCTCTCTCAAGTATATAACGCCGATGAGACTGGATTTTACTGGCGTTCTATGCCCAAAAATACCCAGGTAACGAAGCATGAGGGGAAAACAAAAGGAAAGAAACTATCCAAGGAACGATTATCAGCCCTGTGTGGGGGAAATGGCAGTGGCACGCACCGTCTCAAGCTGGCGATTGTGGGAAAAAGCAAGAGGCCACATGCAATGAGGAACCTAGACATCGAAACAGAACTGCCAGCCAAGTATTACCACAGCAAGAAAGCCTGGTTCAACTGCGCTATTTTTACTGCATGGTTTTTCGAATACTTCGTGCCAGCTGTCATCAGATATCAAGTGGAAGTTTTGGGCATCCCCAGAGACGAAGTGAAGGCAGTTCTATTGTTGGATAATGCCCCAGCCCACCCCAGCGCTGATATATTGGTCTCACCTGACGGGCGAATTAAAGTTGTGTACCTCCCGCCTAACACCACAGCACTTATCCAGCCCATGGACCAGGGCATTATTAGCGCCCTCAAGAGGAAATATACCAGGAAGTACCTCAATGAAGTCCTGGTGGTGCTGGAGGATGAGTCCGACTCAGTACAGGACTCTCGTGGGGCACGCACACTGGCTAACATCAAAGCCTATAACATCCGCTCTGCTATTTGCAATCTTTGCTCTGCTTGGGATAGCCTACAAATTTCCACCTTAGCCAACTGTTGGAAACCATTCCTTCATGCCGAAGATGATCCCAACGACTTCGAGGGGTTTGGTAATGATGCGGCTGCTGATTTCCACAACCTATTGAGGAATGCTGGGGAAAAGGATGTCACTGTGGAAGATGTTCAAGATTGGCTGGACGAGGCAGAGATAGTACCAGGGCATGAAATTTACACTCATGAACAGATCGCAGAACAGATCCAGAGCCAAGAAGCAGAAGAGAGCAGTGACGAGGAAGAGGAACCAGTAAACCGACACAAACTATCGTCACTGAGGGCCAGTGTGGACGACCTGATTGCCTTCACTGAATACACTCCTGAGGTAGCGTCACACTACACCCAGCTACGTTTACTCAGGGAGGCAATCATACTGAAGCAGCACCAAGTGGGTAGGCAGACGAAAATCCACTCTTTCTTTCGCCGGCCAGCCACAGCCACCCTAGCCACCAACCCAGGAGCCTCAGCCGGGTCCCAGTAGTGCCACCACCCAGGAGCCTCAGCCAGGTCCCAGTAGTGCCACCACCCAGGAGCCTCAGCCGGGTCCCAGTAGTGGATGTGGATGTGAGGTGGATGATCCGATGGTCGTGGATTCGACCTCGGATTCTGATTAACCCCCTTCAATCAACCCCTGTACATAGTGTAAATAGAAGATTTAGGATAAGGTGAGTACTGTACAGTACTGTATATTACGTAACTTTTATTTACTGCTAGGCTATTAATATTAATAATGTGTGTGCGTATGTGTATGCGTGTGTGGCCCCCCCGTACACTATTTTCTGAATCCGGACTTTTCCTGAATTCGGACAAGGCCCAGTCTCTTTTAGTCCGAATTTGCGAGGGTCGACTGTACTTTTTATCCCCGGGGAAAAAAAAAAAAAAATAGGGGTAGGCTATAGGCTAGGAAACACTAGGATAGCTTATACCCGGTCAGAGTTAAGAAGAAGAAGAAGAGTCCTGCTGTAGTCTCCTTGAATGCTACCTACTTTTTATCCCCGGGAAAAAAACAAAAAATTGGGATTTTTTATTTTTTTTCTTGGGGATTTTTTTTTTTCATTAACCTAACCTAACCTAACCTAACCTAACCTAACCTAAATGTATTTGGGGGCTATTAGGTTAGGTTAGGTTAATGACCAAAACAAAAAATCCCAAGAAAAAAAATGAAAAATCCCAATTTTTTGTTTTTTTCCCGGGGATAAAAAGTAGGTAGCATTCAAGGAGACTACAGCAGGACTCTTCTTCTTCTTCTTAACTCTGACCGGGTATAAGCTATCCTAGTGTTTCCTAGCCTATAGCCTACCCCTTTGAAAGGACATTAGCCTAACCTAACAACCTTACCTAACCTATCCTAGTATTATAAGTGGGGGCTGCCGCCCCAACACCCCCGCTATTTGACATCTTTGACAGATTTTTGGTGTATTTTTCTGTGAAAAGGGTATTTTTTCAATTTGTCGATGACGAAAATCCTCCATGCGGACTACACTTACACTTTGTAGTATTCCGTCCGTTAGCGACACAGTTGAGCTGGGGCTCCACTGCGACCAGGCAGCTCCCTTTCTTCCACGCTCCAGTCCAGAAGTAGGTTGGAGTTGGCGCTGGGGTACCGGTATCCTGGTGTTGGTGGCCGGTCCGGTATTTTGGTCAACCACATGTCCAAATGTTTTTTGAAGGTGTCGTGAGACACCCCGGTCATGTTCCTGAGAGGGGCTGGTATACAGTTGAACACTCTGGTTCCATTGTATGCAAAGCTGTGATGGATCAGGGATTTGATTTTTTGTGTTGATCCCGGCGTAGTCCTCACATAGCACAGCCTCCCTCGCCATTGGTGATGAGTCTCTTGGATGTTTGGATTTGGTACCCTTTTTTCCAAGATCTTCCAGACGTAGATGATGATGTATCTCTCCCTACGTCTTTGAAGTGAGCACAGCTGCAGCTCCTTGAGTCTCTCCCAGTAGTTGAAGTGCTGTAACCCATGGATTTTACTGGTGAATGTCCTCTGGGTGGCTTCAATTTCAGTTATTTCTCCTACTTTTGGGGGAGACCAGAGCTGTGAGCAGTACTCAAGTCGTGGTAGGACCAGTGACTTCCACAGGGTTAACATACACATCTCATTTCTTGTGTGGAAGGTTCTCAAGATCCAGCCTGCTATTTGTTTTGCTGTTGATGTGGCTTGGTAATATGCTGGGAAAAAGTGGCGTCACCGCTCATATTTACTCCGAAGTCTTTCACTGTGCCTTTGGCAGTAATTTCTTGCTGTCCACTTTTGTAGTGCTCTCTTATTCCCGTACCTTAGAAGCTCGAACTTGTCTCCGTTTAGGGCCATGTTATTTTCTTCTGACCACTTCATGATTTTGTTTAAGTCTTGTTGTAGTAGCCGGGCATCGTGTTGTGTGGTGATTTTCTTCACGAGTCTGGTGCTGTCTGCGAACGATGTGGCTGTTGAGTGTTCTAGGTCCCTGTCGATGTCTCCTATCATGATGAGAAATAGGCTAGGCCTATATGGAGAAAAATATGGCGAATTTGTCGATAACGAAAATCCTCCATGCGGACTAGGCCTATATGGAGAAAAATATGGCGAATCTGTTGGTGCCTATTTTCCCTAAGAAATTGTTTCTAATAAGGCGGATGTAGGCTAGTGTCCTTGAAGATTATCAAAAAGTATGGTTTAAATTTAATACAACCTGCATATGAGCCCCATCGATAATTATCATTGTTTTAGAAGTTTCATAGACGATACTTGGTTGGTGTATATGTAATTACTATCGCAAATTCATTATAAGTAAAATACAAAACACTGTAAAAAAACTTCCCTCTGTATGCAAAACCGTCCCTCTAGATGCCAGCGCGCTGATAATACAAATGGCGGTCCAGGAGGCACCCCCATGTTAACACCAACCTGTCAGTCGAACGCCACTACATCTGGCGATCTTTTTATGCATGTGTGAACCAATTACAATGGCTTACGTCACATCTCGCCACTCCCGGAACCAACCACAGCCTTACATCATCATAGTAACCAATCACAGTCCATCAATACGTCACATCACGTCACGTCCGACGAACCTGAATGCGCCGGCTTTTTTGTCTACAGTTGGAGGATGGGTCCCGTGGGTAGAGGTTGTGCTCTGGTTCCACATTCGATTATTAAGAAAACCTTTGAAGAAAATGAGCCTTCATTAAAGCTGTTAGTGGACCACGGAGTACTACCTACTCTGTGAATTGTGCGACGTGCGGGACTGTGTGCTCATATAGACAAAAAAGGAGAGAATGGGTGTGTAACCACAATAAGGTTAGTGCTAGGGACATATACTTGGTGTTGCTAAGTTATGTTAAGTTAGGTTAATGATTGTTGTCAACCTCTCGCTGCCGTCTGACAAGTGTGGCAGAGAGCAACGGCTAGATTTGTAGCCCACGTACTGAGTACTATGCACACGCAGTACCTGGCATGCAAGGGCTAGTTTTGTATTCCACGTACTGGGTACTATGCACCCCCAGTAGCTGGCATGCAAGGGCTAGTTTTATATCCAACGTACTGGGTATACTATGCACCCAAAGTAGCTGGCATGCAAGGGCTAGTTTTGTATCCGACGTACTAGGTCTAGGTTAGGTTAGGTTCAATAGGTTGGGTTGTTTGGTTAGGTTAATATACTAGGTCAAAGTTTGGAAATTAATTTTAAGGGTTTTTGGACTCTTAATTTTTTTTTAAATCCGAGCCAAGTTTTGCCAAAACCTGGCTCGGCTTTTTCCATTTTGGGGTTTTCTTAAGTTGAAAACAAAACAAATCCGAGCCAACTTTCGAAATTAATTTGGGTAGGGTGTAGTGAGCAGGCGTACCGCCATCTTTGTTTACATTACGAGTAGTGGCGTCGGACCTTTCCCATCATGTTCCCATCTATTTTAACCTAACCTAACCTAACCTAGTAGGGCTATTCATGTAGTAATGACAGGGGGCAAATAGCAGAAAATATAGCGTCGAAATAGACGGGAACGTAAGTGCCACCGCGGCGATCGCCCTATGTAAACAATGACGACTGTACGCCCGAAATCTACATCCATCCCATTAATTTTAAGGGTTTTTGGACTCTGAAAATACTTTAAATCCGAGCCAGGTTTTGCCAAAACTTGGCTCTGGTTTTTCCATTTTGAGGTTTTCTTAAGTTGAAAAAATAGGAAACCTGAGCCAGGTTTAATTTAAAAACCTCTATTAGCGGCTTATTACGTCTTGGTAAACCTGACTTTTTGGACCGACAGCGATTTCAGTAAGTTTTAGTTTGTATTTTTTTAATTTTTCCTTCAGATATAGTGTTGTTTTATACTGAAGAGGAGCTGAAATGAGTATTTACCCATTATCCAACAATCTAAAAACACGCCCCCCACTAGTGGGGAGGGCTATGAAGTTCAGGGAAAATGAGGGGTTAAAAGCGTAAAAATACAATATAGGCTATATCAAAACTTGGCTCGGGTTTTCCCAAATTGCAAACCCATAAAACCCAATTTTGGGAATACTCGAGCCAACTTTTGACGAAAGCTGGCTTGGATTTCACGGGGTGGAGACCGTGAAGTGGGTAGCCTAATATCTTATGTTATAAAAATAGTCAACTTTTGGAAGACATTAGCCTAACCTAACAACCTTACCTAACTTATCCTAGTATTATGGGTGGGGGCTGCCGCCCCCACACCCCCGCTGGTTGGGTTAGCCTAGCCTATTTTTTTTTCTTTTTTTTTTTAAATGTTCTAGGCTAGGCCTATTAGCCTAACCTAACAACCTTACCTAACCTAACCTAGTATATGGGTGGGCGGCAGCCCCACTGTGCCCACACCCCCGCTGGTTGGGTACTGGCTGAAAAACTTATTGTTTTACTTTTACAGTAGCCTAGGCCTAGGCTAGGCTATACTGTATTTTAGCGTTTTTGTTTTTTCGCCCTTAGGCCTAGGCCTATAACATATTTCAGCTCTTAATGACATATATAGCAATGATGTATATGCTCTACCGGACCTATTAGGCCTAAAAAGATCGATGGGCTAACTGTCGGTCCAAAACATCAGTAGGCTATAAGTCTATAACCTACGTAGGCCTACGTCTTTAACCCCACATTTTCCCTGATCTTCATAGCCCTCCCCACTATCGGGGGCCGTGATTTTAGATTGTTGGATAATGGGTAAATACCGGTACTCATTTCCAGTGGTCCTTGATATAAAAGAACACTGTAGCCTAGGCCTATAGGCTATCGAAGAAAAAACAAAAACAAAAAAATATTAACTAGCCTAGCCTACTGAAAAGGCTGTCCGGGGTCTCCTCAATTTTTACCAAAAGTATATAGGCCTAGCCTAGGCCTAGAAATGAAGCATAGGCTACAGTAGGCTAGGCTATGATGATAGGAACCCAAAACTACCATTAGAAATTTGCTACCTAGGCCCTATATTGTTGCGTCTCCTGTATATTGACCATAATTAGGCCTAGTGGTATTTTCGGTGATAGGCCTAGGCCTAGCCTAAGTACCAAAAACATGGGTCAATATACAGGAGGCGCTACAATATAGGTAGCAAAATTCTAATGGTAGTTTTGGGTTCCTATCATCATATGCTTCATTTCTATATACTTTTTATCCCCGGGAAAAAAAAAAAATCTTGGGTTTTTTATTTTTTTCTTGGATTTTTTTTTTATTTTTTTTATTAACCTAACCAAAAAACCTAACCTAACCTAACCTAAATGTATTTGGGGGCTATTAGGTTAGGTTAGGTTAGGTTTTTTGGTTAGGTTAGTGACCACAAAAAAAAATCCCAAGAAAATAAATGAAAAATCCCAAGATTTTTTTGTTTTTCCCCGGGGATAAAAAGTATATAGAAATGAAGCATATGATTATAGGAAACCAAAACTACCATTAGAATTTTGCTACCAATATTGTAGCGCCTCCTGTATATTGACCAAAACATGAAGTGGCGAACACCATAGCCTAGGCTAGATTTTATTCTTACAGGTGCCTCTAACACAAAGTATTGTGCACATATTGGTAAGTAGCCTAATGGACTAGTGCCAAGGGCCCAAGGATGTACATTGGGTTTCACGAGTAGGATTACCGGATAGGCTATTGCGGTCACGGCTATTGCGTTCACGGCGAAAATATGTAGGTGATAAATCGATACCAATTACCAATAGGCCTAGGCCTAGTTCTAGACTAGACTAGATTAGCGGCTAGCCTAATAGGCCTACGGATTTTTGTGAATTTTGACAAGAGCTCCTTCACTCGCCTCACTTGTCTTCACTGATTATATCATTCTTGTTATCACTGGACCTTTGCCCTCACTCTCTATGTCACCTGACAACATTATTAGGCTGGAATATGACTAAAATAGCGATAATCACGAGAGGAAATGTGATTGTAGGGCTATGTGGGCAGGCCCAATTAACCCTGCCGGAGACCATCACAGGTATGCAATCACAGGCGGCCGAGACGACCTAAACGCCGCAGGAAGACTTTGGTGTGCTGGAGCACCCGGACATGGAAGGCTGGGTCCAGTCCACTGCCCCCCAACAGGACGGGGAGGGTAAAGGTGTAGACCCCAAGGGAGCGGAGGCTGCAGTGGAGGAGGGTCCTATGGGAATAGAAGCGAGGGCAGTGAAGCAGGAAGTGCTCTACCGTTTCATCCACCGTCCGGCACCACGGGCAGAAAGGGTCAGGCACCAGTCGCAGACGGAAGAGGTGAGAGGCCAGCCCAACATGGCCTATGCGGAGACGGACCAGGGCAGTGTCAAGGGGGCGGAGGGGGGAGCGGAACCACGGGTGAGGGGAAGAATCTAGCCTGTACTGACCAAGGGCGGTACGGGAGAGCTCACCTCCGAGGGAGGTATCCCAGAGCGTCCGGCATTGGGCAAAAGCTAGCCTGGCAACTGAGGAGGGAGAGAGAGGGAGGGGTTCAAGGGCAGGGGAGGAGTGTGCAAGGGAAGCCACAGCATCAACAATTACGTTACCCCGGGGGCCGGATACCAACATGGGAGGGAACCCACTGAAAATGGAGGGAATAGCCAGACTGCCCAAGGGAGCAAAGGAGAGAATGGGCCTGAAAGACAAGGTAGCGATGAGATACGGGGTGCTGGGAGCTGAGGAGGGCAAGGGAGGATAGTGAATCTGAGAAAACTACTATTGACTGTGGATATGGTTAATCTAGATAAAGTGGACTGTATATCATTAATTTGGAAGAAGCATTAACCATATAGAATAGTTACCCGTTAGATGAACTCAGCTGGTGATTGGAGGATGGCGGAAAATAGGCTAGTTGACTTGAAGTGGTTAGTAAGGTAAACAAGCGTATGGAAAGAGGCTACAATAGGCTAGGATAGGCTAGATATTTACGTTACTTTTGTGATAACTAACAAAGATGATGAACCGGATGATGAACCGGACAGCTGCGAGAAAGGAGCACCAAGCTTATGTCTACTACTAAATACGACATAAGAGATAGACAAACCAAACTGAAATGATTACTGATATTTACTATAGGATGTAAGGTATCTTAAAATAACCCCCTAGAAATACTTTCTCTAAAGTATCTATTTCTTTATCCTCCCCATTTCCCCAGCTAACCTAATCCCACAAGGACCCCAATGGAAATACGCCTAACGGCCTTATTGGGCTATCCTTAGTTGGAATTATGCAAGGCTGGTACATGTCATATTTATAACATACTATGTGGTACCAACTCTGTAAATTGCTAACTGAATAAATATTATTATTATTATTATTAGTAGTAGTAGTAGTAGTAGTGACTATATGAAATATGAGATGAAAGTGAAGCGAAAACACCTAATATATGAAACTATATGAAGAAGGCTTAGCGTGTGTAGCTGGGACGGAGGTTGGTTGGGGAGAGCGCGTTGTGTTTGTCTCTGTCGTGACCTACCGTGCACGCGCATAACATATGGAAAATGTATCCCATCTTTTTTACAATGATATACTTATGGACAATCTTAAATAATACAAATATATATATATATGGGAATTATAATCCTACAATACTTTCCCATATACAACTACAGAATAATATATTCTACCCAATCATGGAACGTTCGACCAAGGTTATGGAAGCGTTCAACTTAAGACTATGGAAGCGTTCAACTTAAGACTACGGAAAGATACGTAACGCTACATCAACCCAGATTACGTAACATCGAGACTGTTCATACTAGATATAGTATACTAAGTATGGACATATTCCCACCAACAGAAAATATACAAAATTTACATGATAGATTTGCCCGGAGGCAATCTTATCCCGCCAAGCTTGGGAGGATATCTTGGCTGCCTGTCGACTGGGGCGTTCGCCGGATGCGTCAACAGGCTGCGCCGAGGTAGGAGCCAGGGAGGGGACATCAATGGATAACTGATCCGAGGGGGTGTCCTTGCGATCGAGGTCACCCTCAAGAGGATATAGTCGTACTGTTGGCCGTGTGATTACTCCAGTCCTGGTGCGAACCTTCGCTACCCGAACCTCACCATCACGACCTGGTAACAACTCCTCTATCCGACCCAATTTCCAGAATGCGCGCGGGCCATCCTCATGGATGGTTACCACGTCCCCTACCCTAGGCCAATGACCTTTTAATGGTGTTAGTTTATTTTTTTGCGCTTCCCTTGAAGTCACCAGATATTCTGTTGACCAGCGATGCCAAATATCTCGCGATAATTTACGAATATATTTGTAGCGGACCGATATCACGTCCTTACTTGTGTAGTCTGGATCTTCCATAGTATCCTCATCATGCTCTTCAGGAAGATCCCGCAGTCTGTATCCACGTACCAGTACTGAGGGTGTGATTGGGCAAAGGTCTTCCAAATCACCAGAAACAATAGAGGGCGATCATTTACGGTGGCTTCAATCTCCAAGAGTATGTTGTTGAGTTCCTCAATCGAGATGAGAGCTCTACCCAACACCTTCTTCAGACCCGCCTTCACGATGCCTATGGCTCTCTCCCATATGGCGCCAAACCAAGGCGCTCTGGCGGGAATGAAACGCCATTCGCAATTTAGGCAGGTCTGAATCTTAGGATTGTTGCTCACTTCTTTCAGATGTGTAGATGCCCCTATGAAAGTCTTTGCATTGTCACTCAGCATGATACATGGATATCCCTGTCTACTGCAGAATCTTCGGAAGGCATGTAGGAAGCTATCACAAGTGAGGTTGGTGACCAGTTCCAGGTGAATTGACCTGGTAACGGCACAGGTGAAAAGTATCATATACACCTTAAGATTGGGTGAATCTTTCACAGGGATTGCTCCACTGTAGTCAACCCCGGTAACTTTGTAAGGGTCACCTGGGGTGGTTCGCAGGTTTGGTAAGAGAGGAATTCCGACGGGATCATAATGTGTTCCCTGTACTCTTCTACACTTTAAGCATTTGTGTAGGACTTTCTTGACCACCTGCCTGATCTAGGCACCCACCATCGTTGTCTTACATAGGTGACTATAATGACCAACCCCATAATGACAACAGAGTCGGTGACACATATCGATGATAAGATGGGTGAAGGGATGATTGGGGGGCAGTAGTATTGGATACTTTACTTGCCTCAGAGAGGGCTGCCAATCGTAATCTGCCTCCGCAATGTATCAAGTCCCCCTTCAAGTGTAAGCCCAACTGGTTGATCAGGTTATTCCTGGACTTTGTTCCCTTAAACAGTAACTTATATTCCTGCGTATATATTTCTTGTTGACAGAGCTTATGTAATAATTTATCTGCAATTCTGATCTCCTTCACATTGAGGTAAGCACTACCTGTGGGCGGTGTGCCTTTGATTTTTGCTTTTACATTTTCTACAAATCGTATCACCCATGCTGTAACACGTTGTAACTTCTCATAGCTGCTGAATCTATCCCAGTCCCATAACCGTGTGTCTTCGTCAGGCACCGAGTCAATTACTGGTGCCAGAATAGCAGTGTGTTGCTCGCTCAAATCTATATTTTCTGGCCATTCGTTGGGATTATTAAGCCAGCTTGGGCCATTCCACCACAACGCAGAAGATTTGAGAAATTTAGCAGAGACACCACGAGTAATGCAGTCACTTGGATTCTCTTTGGTAGACACATACTGGAACTGTGCGGTTGGGAGCAGGGTATGAATTTCGTCGACACGGTTGGTGACGTACACTGGTAGCTTCTTTCGGCTATGTAACCAGTAGAGCGTTATTTGGCTGTCACTCCATATAACTGTCTCCGAGATATTTAGCAAATTTTTAAAAGTTTCCCCTATAAAGTGAACGAGTCTAGCAGCCAACAGAACTGCAGTCAGCTCTAATTTTGGGATGGAAAGGGATTTGATCGGGGCGACTTTCGCCTTCGCCATGACTAGACGGCTGCCACTTGTGTCACCAAAGTATATGGCGGTGCCGTACGCGACCTTGCCAGCGTCTGAGAAGGCATGAATGGAAACAGGATGGTCCATGACAACTCTCCGAGGAAAATTAAAACCCTTACAAAGACGAAGATCCAAAATAATGTCGTCCCACTCCTGAACCAGATCGCCAGTCAAAACCTCATGCCAACCTAATTTTATCCTCCATAATTGCTGAAGGAATAATCTTGATTTGATAGACACCGGTAGCCGTCATACTCAAGCAAATCCGTTTTGTAATCTGCGAATATTGCGCGCACTGAACGCCGAATGAGAGGGTATCGGTGTCAGTTTCCCAAAACAACCCTAGCACTCTAACATGTTCCTGCTGTACAGCCGCCACACCATCCCGTTGCAGTACAGTCCGCAAAATAGAATTATTTGTCACCCATTCACGCAAATGTAGATGGGCGTCATTCATAATTTCTCGGACTACACCATAGGTATCAATCAGGAAATCTTCATCATTACCTGTACCCAGTAAATTGTCGATGTATAGCCCTGAACGAATCTGATGAATAACCTGCGGATCTGCACTGACATTCGACAAATGTTTTAAAATGGTGGCGTTTAAAAGAAATTGGGAACACGTCGCGCCAAATAAAACTGCCCGGAACCGGAAACAAATTAAGGGGGAATCTAGCTGCCTTGGAAATTTAGGCCACATAAACCGCGTATAGTCCTGGTCGTCTTCATGGAGTCTTAACATCAGAAATGCCTTCTCAATATCAGACACCCCGGCATACTTATCGAGGCTAAACCGGAGCAAAATCTGCGCTAAGTCTGGCACCAGTGAAGGTCCAGTATACAGGCAGTCATTAAGACTAGGCTGACGATCACTCATCCTGGCGGAACAGTCGAAGACGATACGCACTGGCATAGTTTTGCTCTCCTTGACTACTCCATGATGAGCCAAGTAATGTCCGGTATCTGATTTATCAAAAGGCACCTCTTCTATAAAACCCCGGGACACCTGCTCCTTTATGACTTTTGAGTATTCCTTGCAAAATTCAGGCTCTTTGATGAATCTTCTCTGAAGACCCTGAAGACGGCCTATGGCCAAACCCTTGTTAGTTGGCAGCTGATCCTTGTAATTGTTCCAGGGCAGTCTCACTTTATACTATTGGCTGTCGGGACCGTAGGTAACGGTATCCTCATACGACGATAGTGCTTGACGCTCAACCTGTGAGTATTCCTTAGGGGTTATCCCGATGTGATCTAATTCCCACAAAACGTTTAAGTCATTTTTGCATGGTGGAATATTACCAGTGGACATGTATTCGTCCATTGGGGTTACTGCTACTTTCAATACAGTAATTACTTCTGTGCTGGAGCTGGTAGGTTGTGCCACATATGAACCACTTATGGCGTACCCGTACTTGGTAAGCAGCAGAATTATGCTACCTGACCTTTTATACCCAGGTCGCACTATATTGTAGTAGTGATCCGCACCGATGAGCAGCTCCAGCTGATCTGTGTCCGTTGCGTGAGGATCGGCTAATTTTATGCCTTTACTTTGTAAACTAACCAGTTTAGACTTTAGGTTAAGTTCACCTTTATGTTCTGGCAATTCATCAACCACTATTGCGTCTAGATGATGAAATTTACCTCTGTGTTTGCATTGCAGTGCCACAACATTATATTCCCTAGAGGCTTGTTTTCCGGTAAATCCGTGAAGACATAACTCCTCAGTTCCTTTAGAAATGTAGGAAAAGGAGGATAGAACAGAAGACTTCACAAAGGTCCTCTGAGAACATTGGTGAAGTAGCGATCTGATTTTAACACAATTATTATCCTTACCCTTTACCGGCAGCTGTACGGTGGGCAAGATTACTGTATTTTTACCTGTGGCAACGGACATTGTAGTTGAAGTAGCAGCAGCATGCTCTCTCTTGGTGTTAACCTCTGCTGGTCTACTTTCCTTCCCTTGTTTGTGTGTACACAGGGAATGAAAGTGTTTGCCCTTACAAAAATTGCAGCTTCTTATGTTAGGATTAGTACAACCCGAATGGCCATGCTCTTTTGACAAGCACCCAGTGCAGAGACGTAGTTGACGGGCTCTTTTTAACTTTAAGAGGCCCTGTCTTATACTTCATACACTTGTACCATAAATGATTGGTGCCACTACACAGAACACAGTTGAATTTCCTGTACTCACTTTGGGCGGTAAATGTTGCCGTAGCCATGGGTGTACCCCCTACTCTGTCTTGACCCGCCAGATTGTACACTTCAGCCTGGAAGCAATGGGTGAATTTCTTATAATCCAGGCTCAAGTATCCCATTTCCCATTTTATGGTTTCTTTTAGTGGTGATGGTAACTTATTGACAAGAGTCACCACACAAAATTCCTCCAAACAAATACCATGGCTAATGATTGACCTCATCACACTCTCTGTATTGGCATAGAAGTCCTTCAGGTCAGCTGTTTGGTGTTTGGGTGACGCTAATTGATTGAATTTGGTAACATAAGCTGCCTTGATTCGATCTGGATGCCCATATGTCTCTTGCAGGAGCTCTATTGCTGGGGCATAACTTGCACTTTCGATAATGAATCCTTCGACTAGCTTATGTGCATCACCCAGAAGCTGACCCTTTAGATAGGTGAAGCGTTGTATATCTGTGAGGTCGGGATTGTCATGGATGGTACACTTGAACATCTCCCAAAATCCCAACCACAATGTGGCATCACCCTCAAATTTTGGAAGAATAAGATGTGGTAATTTGACTGCGGATTTCTTTGGCTCCTCCTTGACCTCTGGAATCAAGATCCCCTTCAGTGTGGTAAAGATTACTTGTATGCCCTCCATATATAGGGTATCCTCTCTTAACTCCTCGATATACTCGGCGTCCGTCTCGTAAGTGTCGGCCAGGTCCTCCTGTGTGACCTCATACTTGTCAAGTTGCTTTTGAATACTGAGCAACCTGGCCTCCACCTCCACTCTAGACGCCGAATCAAGGAATTCGTCGATGTCAGAGGTCAAGACCGTCAAAGAGCCCTTAAGCCCAGCCCGACGCCTTTGTACACTTTTAGCCATGATTATACGGGAAGGAAATTTATTGACGTTAAATCAAACTATCAAACTATCAATGCCAGACCGACTAAGTTGCGGAAAACAATACAGTACTCCGAGAAATCAAATTAAATCGCGAGCTGAAAATAAAACACACTCAGGAAATGCGGAATAAGAATTGTGCGCAATGTAGACTAGCAATCTGGAGCCTTTCAATTGAACTCCTTACATAATAGTTATGATCTAGATCCAGAAATTACAGAATCATTACACCATAAGTTAAGAAAAGCCGGGAGGGAAATTTAGTACAATACAGTATAGGCCAAAAATCTCTAGATGTAAAAAAAAAAGAGATACCGATTTAAAGTTATAATAATTTCAAGAATTTTAAGAGAGAGAGAGCCAATAGGGTAATTTAAACAGGCTAAACTGAATGGGTACCGCTAATTTTATATTATTAAATTTAATAAATGTGAAAATTGTACACAAGAAAAGTTCATATCAAGAAGTCACAAGGAAAAAGTTTTTGAGTTGGATTAACACACACTCAGCCTATCAGCTATCATATTACCCCGCCTCCAGGGCACACAAAGAGAGTAGAATTTAGGAAGATGTGTGAATGAATAACCTTTAAATTTTAAAGAAGTTAGTTTTCAGTATAATTTTGATCTAGATTTAAATTATTATACAGTACAGTATGGATGAATTTAATCTTAATGCCGTGCCAATTGTGCAAGATTTATAACTTTTCATTCTGGGTAAAACTCCCGTCGCAGCCCTGACCTATCCACTAGTTTCCACATCCTGTCCCACTGGTGGCCAGGCACCTGGGGCGGCCAGAGCAAAGAGCAGACGAAAAAAAACCAGACAGCCCCATGGGGCCAAAAGACCGGGGCCTGGAGGACGTAGCAGGACGCATGACAAAAACCGGGATAGGCCAGCCCCACTCCAAATAAGGCAATTACCGACCGCCGAATAACTCCCAACAAAAGGGGGGGGCAAACTAGTGAAAGGTTTAAGGACCAATTATATGGTTAATCTAGACAAAGTGGACTGTATATTATTAATTTGGAAGAAGCATTAACCATATAGAATAATTACCCGTTAGATGAACTCAGCTGGTGATTGGAGGATGGCGGAAAATAGGCTAGTTGACTTTAAGTGGTTAGTAAGGTAAACAAGCGTATGGAAAGAGGATACAATAGGCTAGGATAGGCTAGATATTTACGTTACTTTTGTGATAACTAACAAAGATGATGATGTAGTGACTATATGAAATATGAGATGAAAGTGAAGCGAAAATACCTAATATATGAAACTATATGAAGAAGGCTTAGCGTATGTAGCTGGGACGGAGGTTGGTTGGAGAGTGCGGGAGAGCGCGTTGCGCATAACATATGGAAAATGTATCCCATATTTTTTACAATGAGATACTTATGAACAAGATTACGTAACATCGAGACTGTTCATACTAGATAGAGTATACTAAGTATGGACAGTGGAGGAGTAAAGCTTGAAGGGTGGCATCTAATTCTGAAGCAAGAACTGAATGGAAACCGGACAGCCGCCAAGCCCGACAAAGGGAAAGGTGCTCAACATAAATGGCGGCAGTAGAGGACTGGGGGGAGGAGGTGTGGGAGCCATCCGTGTAAATAGGGAAGCGAGTACTATAGCGGAGGGAGACAAGTTCTAGGAAAAGGGAGGGGGCACGGGAGCTATCCTGAAATTTGACGAAGGGAACATGAAGAGCAAGGTGGAACATAGAGGATAGGTCGGACCAGGGGGGGAAAGGGACGGAGGGGGTAGGGGCAGGGGGCGGAAGGGGCAAGGAGAGGGAGGATGAGGACAGGAGGGCACGGACGAGGAAAGGGGAACGGGAGCGGATGAGAGGAAATGTTTCTTATCACTAAATCTTCTTCTTCTTCTATCTCGACGAGTCTACGGTGAGCACGGCGGCCTGTGATTGGCTGCGCCAGGATCTGTAAACATAGGGGATGCACGTCGCCACGGTATTAGCTACAGCTTATATCCGAGACTCCCAACTTGAAGTCCGTTCCAAAACAAGGAATTTCAACCTCTTCTCACAGGTGACAGATGGTCGATATTGATATGCTTGTTTTCACAGAGCTGTAGGAGTCTCGGATCCACATTACTCCCGCGAAAAACGAATATCTTAAACCTGGGTCAATAATAATAATACAGTAGGGCCTAATAATAATAATAATATATATATATACTGTATATATATATATATATATATATATATATATATAGAGAGAGAGAGAGAGAGAGAGAGATAAATAGATATAGGCCTATAGCTGATAAAATGAATTTCCTAGAGAATGAATGGTTTTAAAGCACTGCACAACACTTTGAATAACCTTGGAGGATATTAAATGCTTTGCTTATAATTTAACATAAAGCTCTGCAAGATTATTCAGATAATTATATAAGTCACTGACTTTTCTCTCCGAGCCATCTGCCTCAGTTGCCAGCCTCAGCCTCAGCCTCAGAACTCAGCCGGGGCCGGGCAGGGTGTCAAACCAAAGCTGAATCCATTATTTTTAGACTTTATTACTGTATATGTAAGGAATATATTATGGTTTACTGTATATGTAAGGAATATATTATGGTTTACTGTATATGTAAGGAATATATTATGGTTTACTGTATATGTAAGGAATATATTATGCCTTACTGTATCTGTAAGGAATATATTATGGTTTACTGTATATGTAAGGAAGACTAATTATGGTTTACTGTATATGTAAGGAATATATTAATGGTGTACTGTATATGTAAGGAATATATTATGGTATTACTGTATATGTAAGGAATATATTATGGTATTACTGTATATGTAAGGAATATATTATGGTTTACTGTATATGTATGTAAGGAATATATTATGGTTTACTGTATATGTAAGGAATATATTATGGTTTACTGTATATGTAAGGAATATATTATGGTTTACTGTATATGTAAGGAATATATTATGGTTTACTGTATATGTAAGGAATATATTATGGTTTACTGTATATGTAAGGAATATATTATGGTTTACTGTATATGTAAGGAATATATTATGGTTCATAGTTCAAATTATGTCTTTGGAAGTGACAACATGGCCAAAGCAATGCTATTTCATGTTAATTATCTTGTATTCCTTCTCATATTCATTACAGTTTTCAAACAATATTGCTCCGGTTTGACACCCAGTTTCCAGGTCACTATAACATCATCTACACTATACGATGGCTAGAGTAAAGTTAGGAAGTTAAGGGAGCCCACATATTTTTTTTTTCTCTTTCTCTCCCTCTCTTTGGCGTGTATCCATTCGGCCCTATTCAGCCTACTGTTTTAAGACGCTTACCCCCATCCAGGTGTCAATACTTTCCTGGCGAGTGGGAGCGAACCATCATATATATATATTTTGTTTTGACATCAAGCTAAATTCGTACATTTTTCGATAGAATTTTTTTTTCCGTCGAAGCCGGATTTCTCCATACAATGCTGGTTCGCTATCGCTCGCCAGGAAGAAATCGACACCTGGATGGGGATAAACGTCTTAAAACAGTTGGCTGAATGGGGCAGCATGGATACAAGCCAGAGAAAGAGAGAAAAGGAGAGAAAGATAAAAACAAAGCCGGTGATTGTTATGTTGTGGAGGAATGGGGATGTTTGTATGGAAAATTTTTTGGAGGTTAAACTGGGAGGGTATTTGGAATTGGTGTACTATAGTCTATTCACTCTAAGTAGGCGAGCAATCATGACTTCTAACCTCTGTAACTCAAAAACCACTAGAGTAATCGAGCTAATATGTCTACCATTTGGGAAGGGTCAGTCGAGGAATAGATGTGGAAATTTACAGCCAATTTGCTCTAGCCCTTTTTTGAGTTACAGAGGATAGAGGTTATTATTTCTCGCCTATTTACAGCGAATAGACAATAGACGAAGGTAAAGTTAGAAATATGAAGTACAGCAGAAGGTATAAAGTTTCTGGGAATCAGTACTAAGATCATCATATACTGTATATCCCAATCTACTGAAATGTTAGCTGTATTTGGTACTATAGTCTATTCGCTGTAAGTAGGCGAGAAATCATAACCTCTAACCACTGTAACTAAAAAATGACTGGAGTAATCGAGCTAATATTTCTACCATTTGGCAAGAGTCGGTCAAGGAATGGATGTGGAAATTTGCATCCAGTTTGTTATAGCCCTTTTTGAGTTACAGAGGATAGAGGTCATGATTTCTCGCCTACTTACAGCGAATAGACTATAGTATTGTATCAGATTCAGTAGAAGTGCTTGGTATTGAAATGATTGCACTGATAGGCCTATTATCAGAAATACTAGGCCTAGTTCTAAGGCTGGGTTGTGGGACATCATTATTGTTAAGTATTTTGGTGTATTGGAAAGGAGTGGTATGCTTTAGTGAAGTGATAAGCAAAGGAGGTGTTTGCGAGAGCTAGCTGGATTACTCTGTGTAGGTAAGACAAATAATATCAGTAAGGAAAGCCAGACAAATAAAACAGGATTATCAGCAATATGCCTATGAGGCCTCCCCTGGGTACTATCCTGTTCGATTGGTGCCTACAATCTCCACAATATGTGTGTGTGTGTGCTAGAGAGAAAGAGTGGGTGTGTATGTTTCTCGAGTGTCCGTGTGTGTTTGAGAGTGTTCTTAGCGGTTAGTTTATAGTATGTTATGGTCTGTGTGTGTGTGTGTGTGTGTATCTGGGTTTGTGCTGTGTGTCTGTATAATGTCATTGTGTACGAATAATTTGCATATTAACCATGTGTACTTCCTCCCTGTTATTATATGGTGCTCTCTCTCTCTCTCTCTCTCTCTCTCTCTCTCTCACTTGTGTATCTAATTATCTATCAATCTACTTCATGTATATCTCTCTATATATATCTATCTATGTAGATATATAATTCTATCTACCTGCTCTATCTATTTCTGTATCTTTATATTTGCTCTTCTTAGTCAAAGCTACTACCACAAGATCATATTCAGCTTAGAAAGGACGAATAAGATTATCTAAACTACATATTCAATAAGATTATCTAAACTACATATTCAATAAGATTATCTAAACTACATATTCAATCAAATCTCCTGCAATTATTAATAAACTTATTATTTTCACAAACTTTTACTATTTGCATACGAGCCGAAAATATTCTTCGGGCGGTTTTATTCAACCTAGGAAGAACCTTGTGATGGTTGTTGTTGTTGTTGTTGTTCCCCAAGCTGCCTGGCCGAACAGCCCCAAGGCCCCGAGAAACGCCAAGGCCATAACCGAGCGCCCCCACAGAACCCTACCCGCCGACCACAATAAAGCCTGGATGACCGAAGCCACTCCATGGCGGGGAGCTGAGGAGGGTGCGGAAATGCCCGGGAAACCAAAGCCCCACCCAGGGCCCTGTGTCCCTCAGCAATTATGAAGAGAAAGTTGAGGGGCAAGGGAAAATTGTGACGCTTTGGCTTCCAATCTTGGTAGATTGGGAGGTCAATCCACGTTAGAGATGCCGTCACTTGAGATCTAGAAATATATAGGTAAAAGGAACAGTCAGAGTAAGCTATGGGTATGGCAGAGATTGCTCAGTTCTCACTCTGATAGACCAGCCCATCACCACATGACTAGAACCCAATCCTCTCAGCATCAGCTAGGAAAGGCCCTAGAAAGCCGCCTTTGGCGGGGGGATAACTCCCTTATTTCAACCCTTTTCGGGGTTGGGCACCCGCCATTACTTGTAATGGCTATATTCGACAGCTTATCTTTAACCCTTTACTTTATACAGATCTTTATAAAATGAAAAATTATCTGGTAGTAGAATTCTCAAAGAAAACATCTTCATCTGATTGATAGGGTTAATGTAGCCTACAGTTGCGGTCAGGACTTAGTGGTACATTATCCGTCAAACAACTAGATGCAGTGTAGTTCACTATGTACTGGTCTTCAAAAAATGAGCAAGCGTTCTCTTAACCCCTAGTCCCCCCCCCCCAGTCCCAAGCAATGTGGCCAAAATGGCAAGATAGAACAACGTCCCACCTCAAAAGATGATGAAGGAATACTGGCTCTCCTAGCCTGCAGAGGCTTGGATATAAGCTGAGAAGTGTTATCAACTCTAGAACAGCACTCAAACAGTCGTGGTACCAGGCACTGCCTGATACTGGCAGTTACAAGGAAAGTACATTACTGACGGCTCCCTGCCGTCGCTAGTACAGAAGGGGTTAAGCAGTAGTCGTGGAGTCTTGCCCGGTACTCGGTTGCTTCTCAAGCTCTGCCCATACGCCTAACGGCCTTATTGGGTTATCCTTAGGTGGAATTATGCAAAGCTGGTACATGTCATATCTGTAACATACTATGTGGTACCAACTCTGTAAATTGCTAACTGAATAAATATTATTATTATTATTATTATTAGGCTGCTCGGTTCAGGGAAGCACTGTTCTGCTCAACTCGTCTTCAGCATACTCCGGGGTATCGCTGCCCTCTTTCTTATGCAGTACTGTAGAGTAAGTATGCATAGCTCCTATGTAGTTGCAGGCCACAATAAAATGGTTTGCCATCAATGGATTGGGGAAGGGTCATCTGGCTGCCATTGCCTTTGGCTTTGCACACCCTGCTGCCCTGCTTGCCTGCCTCTCTCTCTCGCTACTGCATTGCAGTGGAATTCCATAGCATCTGCGTCCAGGGAGTGCCAACTGGAGTTCCTCCCTGGTTGTGTTCAAGACTGGTCCTGGTGACCGAGTATGTCTCATCCAGTCCTCCCGAGAATTTATAGCCAACACCAGAAGTAGCATTGCAGCTGAATGGTCGGTTGTGGCCAGGTATCTTGGGAATGTCAGTGTTCTGTCATCCACTCCTCTTCTGCATATCTATCTGTTACTGCACTGATTTCCCCATAATAGTAACCAGGTACTTTATTTTTAAAAGAGGTTTCATCACAGGTATGAACTCTGGTTGGCAAGATATCGCAAGTTAAAGTTGCCAGTTCAGTGCTCTAGTTGCAGGATGAGGATACTCCTGTGACGTCACTATGACGTGCCAGGTGCGGAGTAGACGATCCACAAAAACCTTTATACCATTGTTAATAATTATTTCAGTGCCATTGCATTTTGCAAGGTAGTTATGTGCAGGTTGGCAATTATTATTCCATGTTTATCTCAACCCATGCACCACCACCTTTAACCCATTGACTGCGAGAGTCGTTTAGGAACGCCATGGCAATTTACAGTAGTTTACAGGCTTTTAAATCCTCTTAAAGCCTGTAGAATCGAGAGCGAGGGAGCGGGAGCACGACAGGCCACTGGTCCTTCCTCCAGCCAGTCGGCCGGTGCACTGAGGGGTATGAGCCATACTTTCGCTAGATGTACAGCGCTGCCAAAGGCAAATGTAGTGCGACATTAGCGATAATTGCTCATTTTAGCGAATGTCTATGGTAGCGCTGCGGGTGAACTCCACAGGCTACGAAGCTCGTTTTGGTGTAATTTTGAAGCTATTTTCTTCTAGTTTTTGGCTGAATACATTTAATTTCATTCAGACACTTGCTTAATCAATCAGGAGTGCCTGAATGAGCCCTAATATGGCAGAAATAGGCGGAAATATGCCCGCAGCGTAAGTGTTAATGCTATGGTATGGTAGATTTCCGGGCTGTTCCTACTTATTCTTCATATTTCTTCGTAACCTTTAGCACACAACCCTCACAAGTCATGCTTCCCCAGATCAGCTTCCCAGGAAGTGTAGAGAAAGCAGTAAGTGGGTGAGAGCTTACCCTGCTGTGATATGAGCTAGGAGGTGAAGGGCAAGGAAGGACAAATCTTATACTCTACACTTCTGAGAAAGCCGTGAGGGAGGGAGCGTGGAGAAAGAACTTTTACTCTCTCTCTTTAGCTTGCTTGTCGCTAGCTCAAGCTTTCTTTCTCTTTCTCTCTCTCTCTCTTTTTTCTTCTCTCTCTCTCTCTCTCTCTCTCTTTTTCTTCTCTCTCTCGCTCTCTCTCTCTCTTAACCCCCTTTGCTGTCGCCGTTATTTTTGCTGGAAATACATTTGTTAATTAAGGGGGTGACCTGCTTTTTGTTATTTCTGTCCTTTTCTCTCTTTCTCTGGCTTGTATCCATTCGGCCCCATTCAGCCAACTATTTTAAGACGTTTATCCTCATCTAGGTGTCGATTTCTTCCTGGCGAGCGATAGCGAGCCAGCATTATATGAAGAAATCCGGCTTTGCCGGAGAAATTTTTCTATCGAAAAATGTACAAATTTAGTCTGCTGTCAAACAAGAATAAAAAATATGCTGGCTCGCTACCGCTCACCAGTAAAAAATTGACACCTGGATGGGGATAATAGTCTTAAAACAGTAGGCTGAATGGGGCCAAATGGATACAAGCCAGAGAAAGATAGAAAAGGACAGAACAAAAACAGGTCACCCCCCTTAACCCCTACAGTACCGGTGACGTCCTTTTCAGCATATTCTGGATACTATTAGACGATTCTATTCAGTTTACGAAGGACCTCTAGTAATAATAAGGCTTCAAACTATCTCGACCAACCTTTATAATTACCACAGCTCCTTCCTAAGCTGCATAATATCGTCTAAATATAGCTAGAATATAATATAACACACGTCGCTGGTACTCAAAGGGTTAACCCGCTCGGGATACGAGGACAAGCTTTTATAATTCATTTTGGCTATTATTAGAAGAAGGTGTGCAGTTTAGCAAGGCATTTTGGAAATAAGAAGGCGAATTGAGACATATATTACACGTGTGATTTCTAGAGGGCCTTCCAAAGTTGTCTAAAGTCGTCTAATGTTGCTAGAATATAATTAAGAATAGCGTCTTAATACTGAAGGGATATATCAGTTCGCGGGATAACAATGTATCAGAATTTATGATTTGTTTTTGCTATGTGGATGAAGAAGATAAAAGGCAAAGCTGCCTGTGACGAGTGCATCCCCCAGAGTTGAATAAGTGACAGCCTGACATGGCCAAAATCAAGGAATGTTCGAGCCAAAATGTCTGGACATGTGGAGTTTGAAGCAATTTAAGTCATAGGATGAGAGAAAGATGGATTCAGAGAGTTCCAGAGCTCAGCTGTTGAATAGAAGAAAGATTGGGAGTATCGTTTCACTCTTAAGTTGGAGAGTTCCACAGAGTAGGGGTGGGATTGTGTTGCAAGACGGGTGTTACGTACCCTACGTAGAGGAGGTGGTATACACTGCGAGAGCTCTGAGGTACAGTCGCGCTAATAAGTGATGTCTCGGCACCAAGTATGTTTTGATCAATAATTGGCATCAGTAATATCTAAGCTTCATTTCTTCATATCGAGTGAAATATACAAACATGTTCCTACACTGACCCACCCTATTCAACATCTGACAGACATTATTACAGCACAGAGCAAGCCAAACGTAATGACGGCTGGGACATCACTTATTAGCGCGACCGTACACTGATCATTGTCGTAGTAAAAGAATAGCATCCTAAGCTAATGAAACTACCAGTGTATTGACATAATAAAACGATTTAGACGTTAGCGTTGTAACAGACGAAAAACAAGCAACAGTCCTGAGAATAGGTTAATACATTGGTGAACTGTGAAGGGACTTCCCATTCATTTTATGAGAGTTTCTTGGTAGTGGCGTCTGGGGAATCTCTTTCTCTCTCTCTCTCTCTCTCTAATTCCCTCGCTCCCTCTCTCTCTCTCTCACTCCCTCTTTCTCTCTCTCTCTCACTATCACTCTCACTCTCACTCCCTCTCCCTCTCTCTCTCTCTCTCTCTCTCTCACTATCACTCTCACTCTCACTCTCTCTCTCACTATCATTCTCACTATCTCTTTCTCTTTCTCTCTCTCTCTCTCTTTTAAAGTACCAGCAGCTGATCACGTCGTTTAAGGAGAAGTCATCAAGGATCATCGTCTCAGGAATCGTCCCCCGGCTTGGTGTAGAGAGCCGATTTTACAACATAGCCACCAGCACAAATCGTTGTCTAGCAAACCTCTGTAGGAAGGAAAACGTGGGATTCGTCGACACCTGGGACAATTTCTACTATGATGACTATTTGTTTTCGGACGATGGAGTTCATCTGAACCAGGTGGGAGTAGCACGTTTTGGGCGTCTTCTCAACGATGCGGTGAAGGATTTTCGGAGAAGAAATCGACTCAGCACAGGACAACCAGGAAGGAGGACCGAAGACAGCGAGGGCGGCAACCTGCGAAGGAATTAAATGCTAATCCGTCAAGAACCGCGAATTTGGATAAGGCTCCACCAACAGGACCCAATTCAAAACCGCCAGGGATAACGACCGAGGACCGATGACAGCCATGAATGTAAATGTAGATCCGACCAGAACCAAAAATTTGATTAAAGAACGTTCTGCGAGTTCTAAAACCGCAACTTTAAAGGTTTTCTATGCAAACGCTCGTAGCATACGCAATAAATGTTCAGATTTAGAGGAACTAGTGTTTACTGAAAATTATGATGTGATTGGTATAACAGAATCTTGGCTCAATACAGAAGATAGAGACTTTTTAGCAGAGTATTCACTTCCCGGTTATGTAATGTTTGAGAAAAGCCGAATAAATAAAAATGGAGGTGGCGTTTTATTTTATATCAAAGAAAGTCTTAACCCGACCCTCTTGTCAAAACCTCAAATTGTGAACGTCGACACATCTTTTGTGCTAATAAAGAATAATAAAGGTACAAAAATAATACTTGCGTTAATATACAGACCTCCAGCTCAATCAGTGCAAACTGACCGAGAAATTTATGAACAAATTGCAGATGTAAGTAACTCACAAGATACCGTATTTTTTGGCGACTTTAATTTACCTGTGACCAAGTGGGGCGATACTCTTACTTCACACTCCGGCCATGACTTGTATGCGAACTTGCAAGAGAGTTCACTCTATCAATTTGTTCGATCGCCGACCCGTGGTAATAATGTTCTTGACCTTGTACTTGCAACAAAAGAAGAATTAATAGAGAATTTGAATGTTGATGATGAATTCAGTAACAGCGACCATCGTACAATAACTTTCACTTTAAAGTTTACTAGTAACGAACCAAATAGCAGTATCGAAAAGTCCCTAATTTCAACAAAGCAAACTTTCATAAACTTAGAGCTATGTTTAAAGAAACTGACTGGAGCTTTTTAATTAACAATAACGACATAAATACATCTTGGGAATTATTCGAAACCACTTACCTAAAAGCAGTGCAGGACTGCATACCATCGAAAATACGACGTCCAGGCCTTAATAATAAGCCCAAATGGTGGAATAAAGATATTTCAAACTGTCTGCTTGCTAAAAAGTTTGCTAATGATAGATTAAAATCCTTACAAAATGACGAAGAACGGGTGAAATTTGTAGAGCTACGACGCAAAGCCAAAAAGTTAATTAAGCAAAGTAAAAAGACCCTGGAGTTACATGTTGCGAATCAAAGTAAAACAAACCCAAAAGAATTCTATAGTTATATCAGAAAGAAAAAAGTAGTTACTTCAACTGTTGGACCGTTAGTCGATGAAAATGGAGAATACACCAAAGACGAAGTACAAATGAGTCATGCCCTCAATACCTTCTTTGCATCAGTTTTTACAACGGAAGACCTCAGTGATATCCCTACACTATCGCCGATTCAGATTGATAATTCAGATGTTCTAAGCAATATCACCGTTACAGAGAGAGAAGTATTGAATTGTTTAGATAAACTCAAGGTAAATAAAATGCCTGGACCTGATAAAATCTCACCTAGAGTCCTAAAGGAAGCTAAGGATGAGCTCTCCAAACCACTGACATTGCTATTTAATAAATCCTTGCAGTCTGGAAATATGCCTGATCAGTGGAAGCTACAGTGCATTCATTCGACATATATCGACAGGCCCCGCCCGCTTCCACCAGCGCCGTAGACGAAGTAGAGCTTATCATACCGCAATCTCGGACAAGTCACTTGTCACCTTACCACGGAGCTGATAAGAGCTCCAAGTAAAATTAATTATAGGATGTAAGAGCGCTTTAATACATGCATATTTGCAGTTATTCTTTATTATACAATATTACCATATACCATAGTACAGAAAAGTAAACTCCATTACCATTGTTACCTCGTCTACTTGGGCAGAGCAGAGGTAGAAAAATATTAAGCTAGGCTTAGCGAACGACTGCGTTTGGGTGTATAGGGTACGGTACCGTAACCGTAATGCCGTCCCCTCCCTCCCTCCCTCTCTCTCTCTCATATTGTGAAGTGATCAAAGTTGTCAATGGTCCAAGTATGGGTGAAAGCCGTTGCTGGTAAACTGGTGAATGAAAGACTCCTTCAATCTTCCTGCCTGAGTTCTGATCTTATTTATTAATGGCTGTGAAACTTTCGTTGCCTCAGAGGTTTTCTTCACCACCACATCAACTGGCTCAGTTTTCTCCTTATCAAAATATATGAATACATTCAAGACAATATTCCTGGCTTGACTGACAAGTCGGGGAGAACCAGCAGGTCTGCCAGGGGTATGGGCAGGAGACGCCATCTTCCCCCCCTCAGAAGACAGGAGGGAACTGAACTGACGTTTGAATGGCAGCGCAGTGACAGTTGAAACCTTGAGAGAGAAGCGTTGCCAATGTAGCTACCTTACCGCTAGATCTAAAAGTAAGGGAATGGAGCTGTTAAAGACAGGCTCCAGTCTTAACATTTCTTTCTCACTCGTTGATGTAGAAAGGTAGATGGCTTTGTAGGCCATTTTTAATAATTTAAATTGATAAATAAATATTGACTTCATCTAGCGGCAATATTTTACACTTTGCAATAAGAATGCTGGCTATACTCCGAATCTTTTAGCACATGTTATCAATATTGGAGTAATAGTCTAGCAATATTAGGTAGGCATTTACTAGTTTGTATTTTTCTAGTTACTTCTGCAAACAGATTAAATAGTATTTTTGTGCCGATTTGGTAACCCTGTTGGACACCCCTATCTCGCACAGTCATGCCAGCCGTATGATAACGGTTGGGGAAGTGGGCGGGGCCTGTCGATATATGTCGAATGAATGCACTGTAGCCAACGTAACACCGATATTCAAAAAAGGCAGCAAATCCCTACCCAGTAACTATCGTCCAATTAGCTTAACCTCAGTTGTATGTAAAATGTTAGAAACACTCATAAGAGACAGACTCTGTGGGGAGATTGTAGGCACCAATCGATCAGGGCTAGACCCAGGTGAGGTTATAGGCATGTGATAAAGAGTCGCTGGAACTCCTGTTTGATTTGCTTGGCCTCTCTTACTGATTTTCTTTGTGCCTCATTTACACTGATAGCAATCCAGCTAGCTCTCACAAACACCTCCTCCTCCTATACACTTCACTACACTAAACATGCACACCACACTTCATTCCTCCACACCAAAATTAAAAAAAACAAAACATTGTGAATTCTAGCCCAGCCTCGGAGTCCCCAGGGGAAGGGACCACAAATGCCCCCACACCCGACCGACCATCCCCTGACGACCCCACACAATTACCTGGACCTCGGCCTGTTACTCTTTATATTAATTTCTGCAACATTCGTGGACTTTCCTCTAACTTTCACTCTGTTGAGCACCATCTCTCCTCCTACAAACCTGATCTTCTCTTCTTCACCGAAACTCAGGTGTCTGTAGCAACATCCAGCAGCCCCTTCTCTGTATCCTCCTACTTTCTCTATCCTAGTTTCAAAGTCAAAGGCGGATGTTGTGCATATGTGCACAACAAACTCGCTTGCTCTCGTGTTCCCGATTTCGACTCCTCTGAATTCTCAACTTTATTGCTCAAACTTTCCTGTCATTCTCTTACTAAATATTTCTGTGCTGTCTATCTTTCCCCTAACTCTACCAACTTTCCCAAATTCTTTGACTATCTAAACTCTACAGTGGAACACATTCTATCCATTTCTCCTTTCTCAGAAATCTCCATCTTAGGAGATTTCAACGTTCACCACCGCCAATGGCTCTCCTCTCACACTACTGATCCACCTGGTGAACAAGCCTACGTCTTTTCTATCCTAAATGAACTAGAGCAGTTAGTTCAGCAACCCTCCCGTATCCCTAATCGCATCGGAGATCGGCCCAACATTCTTGACCTGTTTCTAACTTCTAACCCTTCTTCTTATACTGTCTATCTTTTCTCTCCTTTGGACTCCTCCGACCATAAACTTATCTCTGTCACCTGTCCTATCTCTCCAGTACGGCCACCCGATCCTCCTAGCCAGCAGCGCTTGTGGCACTTTGGCGCTGCCGACTGGGAGGCTCTTCGGCAGTACTTCTTTGATTTCCCATGGAATGATTTCTGCTTCCGTGGCCGAGGACCCTCGGAGAGTGCTGAACGCATTACCGAGGTAATCCTATCGGGCATGGAAGCATACATTCCATTCTCTTTCTCTCAGACTAATGCTAACAAATCTTGGTTTACTCACACCTGTTCTACTGCTGTCCGCAATAAGGAGGAAGCATTCAAACGGTACCGACGCCTTAAAACTCAAGACTAATTCTTTATATGTTTCTGCCCGGAATCAAGCCAAATTTGTTCTTCGACTTGCCAAACACTTTTTCATCAATAATGAATGCACTGAACTATCCAACTCTAGCTCTTCCCAAGCTTTCTGGCATCTAGCCAAAAACCTCTCCAACAATTTCTCTTCCTCGTCTTTCCCTCCCCTTTCCCACTCTGATGGCACAACCATCACTTCTTCCTCTGACAAAGCTAAACTCTTCGCTCAAACTTTTGCTAGAAACTCCACCTTGGATGATTCCGGTGCTATTCCTCCCTCTCCGCCCTCCTCTCTCTTACTTATGCCTAATATCCTAATCTCTTCAAAAGATGTACTTTCTACCCTCTCTGGGCTTAACACTAATAAGGCGTACGGTCCGGACGGTGTTCCTCCTGTTGTTCTCAAAAACTGTGCTTCCGTGCTGACTCCCTGCCTAGGCAAACTCTTTCGTCTCTGTCTATCCTCTAACGTCTTCCCTTCATGCTGGAAGTTTGCTCACATTCAACCTGTCCCAAAGAAGGGTGACCGCTCTCAACCCTCCAACTATTGTCCAATTGCTCTCATTTTTTGTCTTTCTAAAGTTTTTGAAACTATTCTTGCTTCCAAATTTCTTAAGCATTTCTCTTCTCATAATCTGCTCTCAGATCGCCAGTATGGCTTCCTTAAGGGTCGCTCTACTGGTAATCTTCTTTCATATCTTACTAACTCTTGGTCATCCTCCTTTCGGGACTTCGGTGAGACTTTTTCTATTGCACTAGACATATCAAAAGCCTTCGATAGAGTCTGGCATAAATCTTTAATTTCTAAACTACCCTCCTTCAGTTTCTATCCCTCCATCTGTGCCTTTGTCTTTAATTTCCTTTCCGGCCGTTCCATAGCCGCGGTTGTGGACGGCCATTGTTCACTTTCTCACCCTATAAACTCTGATGTTCCTCAGGGCTCTGTCCTATCTCCTATTCTCTTTCTAATTTTTATAAATGATCTCCTTAACTGTACCTTAATTCCCATCCATTCATACGCAGACGACTCAACCTTACACTACTCCATTACTTTTTCAGAACGCCCCAGCCAGCAATCCCTCAACGACAAACGTAATGAAGCCATACAACTCTTAAATTCTGATCTAAATACTATTTCCAATTGGGGCAGAGAAAACCTAGTTAACTTTAATGCTTCCAAAACCCAATTTCTCCATCTATCTACCCGTCAGGATCTCCCAGCGGACTATCCCTTATTCTTCAACAATACAAAAATCAACCCTTCATCTTCTCTCAATATTCTTGGTGTCTCTTTTTCTTCTGCTCTCATTTGGAAGGACCATATTACCAGTCTTGCTAAGGCAGCCTCCCAGAAGCTGGGTGTGCTCAACCGCCTTAGGGGGTTCTTTTCCCCTGCACAGCTTCTTGCTCTGTACAGGGGCATAGTGCGCCCTTGTATTGAGTATTGTTCACATGTGTGGGGAGGTTCCTCTCACACCGCTCTCCTAGACAAGGTTGAAAGGAAGGCCTTTCGTATCATTAACTCCCGTCCACTCACCAACTCTCTGCAATCTCTCTCTCTCCGCCGCAATGTTGCATCTCTCTTGCTATTCTATCGCTACTATAATAATCAGTGTTCCTCAGAGCTATCCCAGTGCATACCACCTCCTTTACGTAGGGCACTAGGGCACGTGGTACCCGTCTTGCAACTCAATCCCACCCCTACTCTGTGCAACTCTCCAACCCAAGAGTGAAATGTTACTCTCAAACTTTCTTCTACTCAACAGCTGAGCTCTGGAACTCTCTCCCAGAATCAGTTTTTCCCGCTTCCTATGACTTAAATTGCTTCAAACTCCGTGTGTCCAGGCATTTTGGCTCGAACGTCCCTTGATTTTGGCCCTGTCACTCTTTCAACTATGGGGGAGGCACTCGCTATAGGCAGTTATGCCTTTTGCCTCCCTCAATCACATAGAAAAAAAAAAGAAAAAAAAAAGACTCTTAAATCGCTTAGAGGAAAATAACATACTTAAAGATACTCAACACGACTTTCGTAAAATACGTTCCTGTTTAACAAACCACCTAGACTTCTTCCACGATATCCTCAACCTCTACGATGAGAGTAAAGCTGTAGATATTATATACCTTGATTTTCAAAAGGCCTTTGACAAAGTTCCCCACAAACGTTTACTACTAAAACTAAAAGTGCATGGAATACAAGATGGTGTGTTGAAATGGATAGAAAATTGGCTCAGCGACAGAAAGCAAAGAGTAGTCATAAACGGTAAGGCATCTAAATGGACCAATGTAAGTAACGGGGTACCCCAGGGATCGGTACTAGGACCAATTCTCTTTCTAATTTACATCAACGACATAGATGAGGGTCTCACCTGTACAATTTCAAAATTTGCTGACGATACAAAAATTGCAAATAGCGTACTCTCAAAAGAACAAGTTGATGATATGCAACACAATCTAGATAAATTGTCATGTTGGGCCCAAATTTGGCAAATGAGTTTCAATGCAGATAAATGTAAAGTACTACATATCGGATACCTAAATGAGAAAGCAAACTATTCGATGAATGGCACTCAGCTTAAGAATATAAACAGAGAAACCGATCTGGGAGTAACAATATCGAGTAACCTAAAACCGAGTCAATGTTCAGAAGTTGTTAAGAAGGCAAACAAAATAATTGGCTTTATAGGCAGGTCATTTGAGCATAAATCCAAAGACGTTATCCTAACCCTTTACAATTCCTTAGTCCGCCCTCTTCTGGAATACTGCGTTCAATCCTGGTGCCCTTATTACCAAAAAGATATAGACAAGCTAGAACGAGTTCAGTTCAACGTAGAGTTACCAAAATGATACCTAGCCTAAAGAACAAACCATACTAGGAGCTTCTTAGAGAATTAAATCTATTTCCTTTAACTCAGCGCAGATTAAGAGGTGACTTAATTCAAGTGTTCAAAATCATCAAAGGCATTGACAATATGAACTGTAGTAAGTACTTGACTATCGACCAATCTAATTACACGCGGGGAAACGGTTGCAAAATTATTGGTAAATCTTTTAACTCACACGAAGCTAAGAATTTCTTCTTCAATCGAGTTGTCAACTTATGGAATGGGCTTCCCCGAGATGTCATAGACTGCAGCACCGTTGATTCATTTAAACTTCGCCTAGACAAATATCTCGCATCAAACCCGCGACTGACTGCGTTTGTAAATGAATAAAATTATTTTATCCTCCCATCAGTTACTAACCCATCTGTCCCCTACTAACTTCCTAATCCTGCCACGGATATTAGTTCCAGGGCAGTAGTTCCCTTTCCAATGTTCCCTTACCCACTCTAAACCACTGTTTGGACACTTGATCCTCAGTGTTTTGGAGGACAAGCAGCCTAGAAGGGTCACTAGACCTGTTGTTGCTTGATTTCCTTTGTACTCCTTTGTACTATTCTCTCTCTCTCTCTCTCTCTCTACTCTCTCTCTTTACTCTCACTCACTCTCTCTCTCTCTCTCTCTCTCTGATAGTAAATGAACTAATCAAAATAAATGGACTGGTAATTAAGACGCCATTCTTCATTATATTCTGCCGACATTAGACTACGTTAGACAGCTTTGGAAGGCCCTGTAGAAATCACAAGTGTAAAATATGTCTCAATTCTAATGTCAACTGTACTTATCAAGTTGAAGTCTGTTGGAGTCTGTTGGAGTCTAAGTTGGAGTCGGTTGGAGTCGGTTGGAGTCTGTTAGAGTCTAAGTTGGAGTCGGTTGTAGTCAGTTAGAGTCTAAGTTGGAATCTGTTGGAGTCTAAGTTGGAATCTGTTGGAGTATGTTGAAGTCTGTTGGAATATGTTGGAGTGTGTTAGAGTCTGTTGGAGTCTGATGGAGTCTAAGTTGGAGTCTGTTGGGAGTCCGTTGGGAGTCTGTTGGGAGTCTGTTTGAGTCTGTTGGAGTATGTTGGAATATGTTGGAATATGTTGGAGTCTGTTGGAGTCTGTTGAAGTATGTTGGAATCTGTTGGAGTCTAAGTTGGAATATGTTGGAATCTGTTGGAGTCTAAGTTGGAATCTGTTGGAGTCTAAGTTGGAATCTGTTGGAGTCTAAGTTGGAATCTGTTGGAGTCTAAGTTGGAACCTGTTGAAGTCTGTTGGAATATGTTGGAGTGTGTTAGAGTCTGTTGGAATCTTTTGGAATAAGTTGGAGTGTGTTAGAGTCTGTTGGAGTCTGTTAGAATCTGTTAGAGTCTGTTAGAATCTGTTGGAATCTGTTGGCAATCTGTTGGCAATAGCAAGGGTATTGTTATGGTATATGGGTGGGCTTGTGGGGAGGCACTCAGAGTATGTACACTCTTAACCCTATTTGGTACGAGGCGGGCCTTTTTGGGCACCATCCGTTGCATTCCATTGGTTTTGAGAATTTAAGGGGGGTGAACTGCTTTATTTTTCTCTCATTTTCTCTCTTTCTCTGTCTTGTATCCATTCGGCCCCATTCAGCCTACTGTTTTTAGACGTTTATCCCGATCCAGGTGTCAATTTCTTCTTGGCGAGCGATAGCGATCCACCATTGTGTGGAGAAATCCGGCTTTGCTTGAGACATTTTTCTATCGAAAAATGTACAAATTTAGCCTGCTGTAAAAAACGTTTTATAAAATATGCTGGCTTGCTACCGCTCGCCAGGAAAAAAATCGACACCTTGATGGGTATAAACGTCTTAAAACAGTAGGCTGAATGGGGCCGAATGGATACAACCTAGTGAGAGAGGGAGAGAAAGAGGAAACAAAAACGAGGTGGGCCATTTATAAGACATATCACCCCATTCAGGAGTCTTTCTTTCTGGGCGAACGATAGTGAGCCTGCAAATTTATGAGTAACCGGTCTTTTGAAGAATAACTGGACCAATATTCTCTCTGTGAATTAAGTTGAATTATATAAATAAGCAAATGTAATACTGAAATCCTGGGTAAGAAGTTGGGTGAGTGTGACCTTTCCATGTTGTGTATGTTGGTGGTCCGCGATGAGGCAACACATTCATATGTTGGTGGTCCGCGATGAGGCAACACATTCATATGTTGGTGGTCCGCGATGAGGCAACACATTCATATCTCTTTCATAGGTAGCTAAACTCAAATTAGTCTTTTTGGACTCTCATTCAATTTTTCGCCACATTACTTTGGTGTTTTTAAGACGCTTTGCCCTATTAGTAAGACGTTTCGGGTCATTCAGGTGTTGGTTTTTCCTTGATGAGGGATACTGAGCCTAAAGTTCAGGAGAAACTGGCCTTTGGCCGAAAAATGTTTGTACCAACAAAATTACAGATTCAGCAAGACTATTAGTTTAGTATTATTATGTATTATTATTATTATTATGTATATAGTATTATTTTTATTACATATTATTATGTATTTTTCGGCAAAAACTTAATGTATACTTTGAAAATAAAAAGAACAATAAAAAACCTCAACAATAATGACAAGAATACACTACAGTTGCCCAAATAAGTGATGTTGCGGCACCAAGTATATTTCGATCAATAATTGGTATCAGCACTATCTAAGTATTAATTGATCGTTTCGAGTGAGATATACAAACATATCCATATCTGTACACATCCTAGTCAACATCCGACAGACATTAATGGAGCACACAGAGAGCAAAACGTAATGACAGCGGCGACACAACGTATTTGGCCAACTGTACAATACCTTCATTTATACAGTAATGGGCAACAATGTGGCACTTATGTGTTGCTTGGTGGTCTGGGGTGAGGTAACACTTTGTTCAGAAGCTTGTCTACAGGAGTGGCACCTCTTAACCCTTCTGGCCCGGGCTGCCTTTCTAGACGACGGAGCTCGTATCCGGGCGATCTGGCTGAAAAATAAGACTCGTAAACAAAGGCCTATCTCCCTTAATACAAGAGGTACATTAATCAAACATATAATAAAATATTCGCCTTACCTTGCTGCGTAGACTGGCATTGAGTAGAGCTCTCTAGCTCAACTGGTTCCGGAATAATGGCGATGTATGTGGAGGTAACTTTTTCCATGTATTTAACTCGGCGCGTCCGAACACTCAACCGCGGCCCCGGCTACGACGCCCTGTTGCACTCGTTGCCCCACCCGCAATTATGCCGGGAAGCGATTTGAGAGTTTTTATTGTTTATTATGCCATTTATTATAGTTATTATGTTATTTTCAGTCAATAAAGTTATTTTTATGAAGTTATTTGTGTCTCTGTCACCTATACTTAATTTTATTGTTATTATTATAGTAGTTATTATTATTTATACTGGACTATGGTAATTGATAGTCATTTTCACTTTTATGTATTGTTAGGTAAGCTAATAATATATATAGTGTCACTTTCACTTGTTCATATTGTTATGAAGGCACTTATTATTACTTATGTGTGTCTCTTTCACTTTTACTTAGTTTTATTATTACTACTAGCCTACATTTTAGAGAGTGTCACTTTCACTGTCATTGTCACAGGCACTTCAATATTGTATTAGAGTGTGAAAGTCGTTGAAGCACCATCCAGCGCACGGTGCCACTTCACACTCGAGGCATTCCCATGTGGTTTTGCTCACTTTGTGGGGTCTGCGAGTTGTGTGGCTGCACACATGGCACCTCGTCTGACTCCTATCTTTACTACCGGGTGCTTTGAAAGGAAGGGGGTGGAGCTGGTGCTTCCTGAAGAAGTCGGCACACCCCGTGCGGGCCAGCTGGCCTGGTCCTTGTAGTGGTCTCCCAGGAGGTCAAGTATCACCTGCTTGTGGAACTTCCGCAGGGACTTGTACTTCTTGGCTCCGGGAGTCCACAGACGGTAGATGTTGTAGGCATTGAGGGCCGACATATCTACCGTATGCAGAATAAACTTCTTATACCACCTGCAAGATGTTCGCAGGCAGTCGATGAAGCCCATCTGCATGTCGGACTTGTCGACGAGGCGCATATTTAGGTTGTAGTCTAGGACAGCAGCTGGTTTCTGGATGGAGTTTTTGGTTCTTCGGTCCACCTTCCCTGTGGCGACCATCTCGGCCTTGTGGCATGTGGTGAGGAGGTTGACCTTGCGCTGGTCATGCCAGTGGATGGAGAGGATGGGGCCACTCTTCTTGTGGAAGATGTCCGTCTTCTTCGTCTTTGTTGGGTAGGCTGGCATGCCCCTCCTCTTGGCCTTGACTGTGCCGATAGTTCCGGTCTTGCGGTCATGGAGGTACTTGGTTAGGATGGGCGACGTGTAGTAATTGTCGGTGTAGAGAATGTGGTTCTTATGGAAGTGTTTCTCCATCATTTTCTGCACGACAGCGCCGACAAATCCAATCTCGGGGTCAGTCTCAATTTCCCCACCACTGCCGCTGTAGACCACAAAGTCCAGCACATATCCCATCTTGCAGTCGCAGAGGACGAAGAGCTTGATGCCGAAGCGGTGTCTCTTGGATGGGATATACTGCCTGAAATGCAGCCTACCACGGAACAGGACCAGAGACTCATCCAGGCACATCTTCTGGAATAGAATCAGGTAGGTGGTAAACCGATGACGTATCATGTCATACAGCTTCCTGATCTTCCATAATGAGTCGGGAAAGAGGACTGCCATGTTGTTTGTCAGGTGCCTGATCTTCCATAATGAATCGGGAAAGTGGACTGCCATGTTGTTTCTCAGGTGGAGATAGGAGAGGATGTCAAAGTACCTGTCCCTGGACATGTACTTGCCAAATGCTGGAGTCGTGATGAGGTCGGCAGTGATCCAGTAGTCTGCCAGAGCGTGCTTCCTGATATGTGTCATCAGCATAGTGAGCGCCAAGAACACATACAGTTCTGCCACAGTGACAGCTCTCCATGCCACCATCTTGGCACTGGTCTTCCTGCCAAGAAAGTTGGCACAGATCTCATGATGGTTGTTGGTCTCCTCGACGAGGTATTCCATGACTTCATTATCATAGAAGCCATATAAAAGTTCACTGGGGGTAGCATTTGGGCCACAGGGATATGCTGGTGACACCCCGGAACCAATCTGCTGCTCGTCAAAGGCAGGACAATCTGGCTCAAAATCCACCCCATCTGTCCAAACAAACAAGTTGGATGAGTGCGCACGTGCAGCTGCAGCAGGCACACGCCCAGGCACACGCCTTTGCCCACACGGACGCCCTGCATGCCCACGCCCACGGGCAGCGGCGTAGTCAGGCTGAGCCGCACGCCCACGACCTCGCCCTCGAACTCGTCGTGTCGGGACTTCCTCCTCTTCCACATCCTCTTCGTCGTCCTCCTCCTCCTCAGGTGATGTCAGGTCATCTGGGGCAATGTTGGGGTCGTCAGCATCTTCTTCAGGGGACATTTCAGGTGAAAAAGTGACCGGGCGTCGGCGGCGTGGGGGCAGGAGGCTGCGGGAGGTTGAACAATGGGAGCCTCAGCCTCGGGAGTTGGGCTCCTTTTGCGGCGAGCCGAGGGCTTCTCCGCAGCAAATAATGCCCTACGATGCTGGGCCTGTGGTGGCACACTATGGGAGGACAATGCCGCCCCACTAGTACCACTTGTAGAGGCCCTTTGGACATCGTGAGGGAGAGATGCAGCCGAGGGCTGTGGGTGACCCGCGTGGCATCCTGGGTCAAGGCGTCGGGACAAAGGAATGCGGGTGGTTGCTAGACCAGGGTCGGCGTCACTATCACTATCTTTGCCTTCCCTAGCATTCTCTGCTGCCCTGCGTGCTTTCTTGGCTGCACTTTTCACTATAGATTGTTTGTAAAAGTATTTACCCACTTTCAAGGACATACGGGCAGGCAAAGGGGAAGGTCCCGGGCTAGGTAGGGCTAGGCCTAGTGTGACCACGCAGTGATGACGACGGGGTAGGCCTAGGCTCTAGCACACTCGGAAGTTCGACTGCACCTTCCTGCAACACTTCCACATCAGGATCATCACTACTATCCTCTCCCTCAAACAAGTCAACATTGTCATCATCCCCAAACCCCACAAAATCATCGTCTTCACTTGCACTAGTAATAAACTGTTCTTTATCAATTAAGCTTTCGCCATTGCTTTCTTCAATGGCAAAAAGTTCTCTCTGTATAGCACTATCACTCAACAATACCTTCGCTTTCTTGCGTTGAGCCTTTTTCTTGCTTGCATCAGGCGTAGATGTAGTGAGCGGGGTAGCACTGGGGTGCGCGGGAGGTTGCACAAAATCGGACGCGTCGGAATTGATGATTTCACTATAACTCGCCATGGCGGGCACGTAGGAACTGATAACGGTAGTAGTTGAGGCTTGGTGGCGCTGCGATCGCCCCTGCAAAGGAAATTTTCGCCGCGCGGAATTCAAAGCACGCTTTCAAGCATAGGGATTTTAAAAGGACACCCGGGCTCCGGCCCATCTGCCGCACTGTAATTTTAAAATGACACCCGGGCCAGAAGGGTTAAGGGGGATCATCGTCTTTTTTTATCTTTCTCTCCTTTTCTCTCTTTCCCTGGCTTGTATCCATTCGGCTCCATTCAGCCAACTGTTTTAAGACGTTTATCCCCATCCAGGTGTCGATTTATTTCTGGCGAGCGATAGCGAGCCAGCATTGTATGGAGAAATCTGGCTTCGCCGAAGAAATGTTTCTATCGAAAAATGTAAAAATTTAGCTTGCTGTCGAAACAAAAATATATATATGCTGGCTCGCTACCGCTCGCCAGGAAAATATTGACACCTAGATGGCTGTAAACGTATTAAAACAGTAGGCTAAATGGGGCTGAATGGATACAAGCCAAAGAGAGAGGGAGAGAAAGAAAAAAACAGCGAGGTGGGCTCCCTTAACTCACAAAACACATACCAGTACATAATATAATGCTATGTGCAAGAATACCATTAACCCCAGTGTGCGTGTGGCAGCACAGGAATGAGCGATACCCCCAAAATTATAATTTAAATCTTAATGCTGAAACTTCTCACTTGTTATATTATATGATGATTTGTCAAAGTAGTATAAAATGAACAACAGTTGATTAAATTATGTATATATATATATATATATATATATAATAGGGTATGTAGTACTGTCTTGCAACACAAGCCCACCCATACTCTGTACAACTCTCCAACTCAAGAGTGAAACGTTACTCCCAATCATTCTTCTATTCAACTGCTGAGCTCTGGAACTCTCTCCGTGAATCCATCTTTCCCTCATCCTATGACATAAAATGTTTCAAACTCCGTGTGTACAGTTATTTTGGCTCAAACGTTCCTTGATTTAGGCCCTGTCACTCTTTTAACTCTGGGGGAGACACTCGTCACAGGCAGTTTTGTCTTTTGTCTCCCTCATCCACATAGAAAAACAAAAACATATTATATATATATATATATATATATATATATATATATATATATATATATATATATACTGTATATATATATCACCATCTTAAGGACTAACTCCCTAAATTTAAGATGTAAAAGGACAAATTTCCCAACACTTATTAAATACCAAGAAACTAGATGACGTGAAACTGTATGATGTAATTAGACTGCTTGATGCATGGATATTTTTTTTTATGCCCGACTAGATGGGTAAATAGTCACGTTCACAAAAGCTGCATGTCTGATATATATTTATTTATATATATACAGTATATATATATATATATATACCCGGTATATATACTGTACATATATATTTTTTTTTTTTTTTTTTTATGGGAATGAGGGAGACAAAAGGCATAACTGCCTGCAGCGAGTGCCTCCCCCAGATTTCATAGAGTGACAGGGCCGAAATCAAGGGACGTTCGAGCTAAAATGCCTGGACACACTGAGTTAGAAGCAATTTAAGTCATAGGAAGAGGGAAAGACTTATTCTGGGAGAGAGTTCCAGAGCTCAGCAGTTGAATAGAAGAAAGTCTGAGAATAGCGTTTCACCCTTGGGTTGGAAAGTTGCACAGAGTAGGGGTGGGATTGTGTTGCAAGGCGGGTACTACGTACCCTACGTAGAGGAGGTGGTATACACTGGGAAAGCTCCGAGGAACACTGATTATTGTAGTAGCGATAGAATAGCGAGAGAGATGCAACATTGCGGCCAAGAGAGAGATTGCAGAGAGTTGGTGAGTGGACGGGAGTTAATGATACGAAAGTCTTTCCTTTCTACTTTATCTAGGAGTGCGGTGTGAGAGGATCCTCCCCACACATGTGAACAATACTCAATACAAGGACGCACTATGCCCCTGTACAGAGCAAGAAGCTGCGCAGGGGTAAAGAACCCCTTGAGGCGGTTGAGCACACCCAGCTTCTGGGAGGCTGCCTTAGCGAGACTGGTAATATGGTCTTTCCAAGTGAGAGCAGAAGAAAAAGAGACACCGAGAACATTGAGAGAAGATGAAGGGTTGATTTTTGTATTGTTGAAGAATAAGGGATAGTCCTCTGGAGGTTCCTGACGGGTAGTAAGATGGATAAATTGAGTTTTGGAAGCATTAAATGCAACAAGCTTTTCTCTACCTCAATTGGAAATAGTAGCTAGATCAGAAGATAAGCATTTTATGGCTTCATTACGTTTACTTTTGAGGGACTGCTGGCTGGGGCGTTCTGGAAAACTAATTGAGTGGTTTAAGGTTGAGTCGCCTGCATATGAATGGATGGGACTGGATGTACAGTTGAGAAGATCATTTATGAAAATTAGAAAGAGAATGGGAGATAGGACAGAACCCTGAGGAACACCGGAGTTGATAAGATGAGGATATGAGCAATGGCCGTCCACAACCGCAGCTATGGAGTGGCCAGAAAGGAAATTAGAGACAAAGGCACAGATGGAGGGACAGAAACCGAAGGAGGGCAGTTTGGAAATAAAAGATTTATGCCAGACTCTATTGAAGGCCTTCGATATGTCTAGTGCAACAGAAAAAGTCTCACCGAAGTCCCGAAAGTTAGATGACCAAGAGTTAGTAAGATATGAAAGAAGATTACCAGTAGAGCGACCCTTAAGGAAGCCATACTGGCGATCTGAGAGCAGATTATGAGAAGAGAAATGGTTAAGAAATTTGGAAGCAAGAATATAGTTTCATAAACTTTAAAGATACAAGAGATGAGAGCAATTGGACGATAGTTGGAGGGTTGAGAGCGGTCACCCTTCTTTGGGACAGGTTGAATGAGAGCAAACTTCCAGCGAGAAGGAAAGACGTTAGAGGAGAGACAGAGACGAAAGAGTTTGCCTAGGCAGGGAGTCAGCACGGAAGCACAGTTTTTGAGAACAACAGGAGGAACACCGTCCGGACCGTACACGTTCTTAGTATTAAGCCCAGAGAGGGTAGAAAGTACATCTTTAGAAGAGATTAGGATATTAGGCATAAGTAGGAGAGAGGGGGGTGGAGAGGGAGAAATAGCACCGGAATCATCCAAGGTAGAGTTTCTAGCAAAAGTTTGAGCAAAGAGTTCAGCTTTGTCAGAGGAAGAAGTGATGGTTGTGCCATCAGAGTGGAAAAGAGGAGGGAAAGACTAGGAAGAAAAGTTGTTGGAGAAGTTTTTGGCTAGATGCCAGAAAGCTTGGCAAGAGCTAGAGTTGGATAGTTCAGTGCATTTATCATTGATGAAAGAGTGCTTGGCAAGTCGAAGAACAGATTTGGCTTGATTCCGGGCAGAAACATAGGAAGAATGAGATTCTTGAGTTTTAAGGCGACGGTACCGTTTGAATGCTTCCTCCTTGTTGTGGACAGCAGTAGAACAAGCGTGAGTAAACCAAAAAAAATTTGCATTAGACTGAGAGAAAGAAAATGGAATGTACGCTTCCATACCCGAGAGGATTACCTCGGTAATGCGTTCAGCACTCTCCGAGGGTCCTCTGCCACGGAAGCAGAAGTAATTCCATGGGAAATCAAAGAAGTACTGCCGGAGAGCCTCCCAGTCGGCAGCGCCAAAGTGCCACAAGCGCCGCCGGCTGGGAGGATCGGATGGCCGTACTGAAGAGATAGGACAGGTGACGGAGATAAGTTTATGGTCGGAGGAGCCCAAAGGAGAGAAAAGATTGACAGTATAAGAGGAAGGGTTAGAAGTCAGAAATAAGTCAAGAATGTTGGGCCGATCTCCGAAGTGATCCGGGATACGGGTGGGTTGCTGGACCAGCTGCTCTAGGTCATTTATAATAGAAAAGACGTAGGCTTGTTCACCAGGTTGGTCAGTAGAGTGAGAGGAGAGCCAATGACGGTGGTGAACGTTGAAATCTCCTAAGATGGAGATTTCAGAGAAGGGCGAGATAGATAGAATGTGTTCCACCTTAGAGTTTAGATAGTCAAAGAATTTGGGAAAGTCGGTAGAGTTAGGGGAAATATTTAGTTTGAGAATGACAGGATAGTTTGAGCCATAAAGTTGAGAATTCAGAAGAGTCGAAATCGGGAACACGAGAGCAAGTGAGTTTGTTGTGCACGTATGCACAACATCCACCATTGGCTTTGAAACTAGGATAGAGAAAGTAGAAGGATACAGAGAAGGGGCTGGTGGAAGTTTTTTCAGATACCTGGGTTTCGGTGAGGAAAAGAAGATCAGGTTTGGAGGAGGAGACATGGTGTTCGACAGAGTGAAAATTAGAGGAAAGGCAGCGAATATTGCAAAAGTTGATAGTAAGAGTTACAGGCCGTGGTCCAGAGCATTTTGAGGGGTCGTCAGGGGAAGGTCGGGCATGTGTGGGGGCATTTATGCCCCCCCCCCCCCCTCCTGGGGACTCCGAGGCTGGGCCTGTGTTTATAATTTGTTTAAATTAATTTTGAAGGAGGAAGTGTGGTGTGCATGTTAAGTGTAGTGAAGTAGATAGGAGGAGGAGGTGTTTGTGAGAGCATGCTGGACTACGCTCAATGTAAGTGAGACACAAAGGGAATCAGTAAGAGAGGCCAAGCAAATGAAACAGGAGTTCCAGCGATTCCTTATCAAATGCTTACAGCCTCTCCTGGGTATGTTCGATTGGTGCCTACAATATACTCCCAATTCCCTCTATTAGTCGCCTTGTACGACACGCAGTAGGACGCGTGGGGCATATTCTTTTTTTTCCTCCACCATAAGATGGAGGCCCCCTTACCCCCAGGAGGATATATATATATCCGTTCGATGTTATTGATTGATGTCTTAATATGACATAGTGACCATCTTTAATCTTGAGAGAGAGAGAGAGAGAGAGGTTAAATGTACATTAAGATGGGACAGTTTATTTTGGGTTATTATATGCACTGTATAAAATATATGTCGAATTAACACTAGATGGCTGTAAATTACCGCACTCGAAACCCCTATTTAGTACTACAGTTTCTTAGTAGTATTTTAAATTTTCAGGATATTGCGATAATTAAACCATAAATGCCTATAACTTTGTTTGGTAAATTGAATCCTTTATCAGCTAATTTCTCGGCACTTAATGGAAAAATATGAAACTACTATGCCTCTCCGCCATATTAACCCTTTCACGCATTTATGACGCAGAGGTTACCAGATTAGCAATAAGAAATAGAGTTCTCTCACTCTTATAATTACCTCTCCAAAATTAGTTTTCTGCCCACAGCTAACTCAAAGACAACTGCAGAGGTTGAAGTAACTAAACTAAAGGTTTCTAAATACCCCTGATGGTAACAAAGGCTTTAAAGTATCCCCAATAGACTCAAAATCGCGTCATATGTCGGAGAGGGTTAAGATAATTTTTTTTAATTATTAGCACCATATTTCACTACAAAATCTTCAAAATAACCGAGAAAACGTGTTGGGAACTTTGCACTTTACCGTCAGCTGAAAAGAAACAGAGTATAGTGACATTGACGATTTGTTAGGTATTTTATCATGAAATATACTGCATTAAGGGGGTCACCTGCGTTTTGTTCTCTCCTTTTCTCCCTTTCTCTGGCTTGTATTCATTCGGCCCCATTCAGCCTACTGTTTTAAGACGTTTATCCCCATCCAGGTGTACATTTTTTACTGGTGAGCGGTAGCGAGCCAGCATATTTTAAAAATGTTTTTGACAGCAGGCTAAATTTGTAAATTTTTCGGTAGAAAAATGTCTCCGGCGAAGCCGGATTTCTTCATATAATGCTGGCTCGCTATCGCTCGCCAGGAAGAAATCGACACCTAGATGGGGATAAAAGTCTTAAAATAGTTGGCTGAATGGGGCCGAATGGCTGCAAGCCAGAGAAAGAGAGAAAAGGAGACAAATTAAAAAAGCAGGTCACCCCCTTAATTTGGCTGCCTTGCGGACGTTAATTCCAAGGCATAATGGTAGATATGATATTAAGGGGAGGCAGACCGTTTTTCTGGACCTCCTTCTCCCTCATGCTTAGCCCCACTAGTTTTGAAATGATAAGACGTTCGGCCCATTAGTTTGGCGATTTTAACACTTTTCGCCCCATTTCGTTGTCATTTAGGTGTCGAATATTTCCTGGCGAGCGATAGCGGGCCTGCAATTTTAAGAGGAACCGCTACCGAAAAATGGACAGATTTATCTTGAAGGGGGATCTAGGGGGCGTTTTTCTAAGCTTGATGGAGGTCTAGGGAGGAAACTAAAAAAAATATTAATAAATGAATTAATAGACCAAACAAACGGCCAGTCTCCCCTTAACCCTTTCAAGCTCCAATACACGTTTCTGTTCTGTTTCTGGCTACTATTAGACGATTTTATTCAGGTTAGTAACGGTATTTGGAAGTCAAAGGGTTAATTGAGATAGTATTTACCCTTTTAATACCCACATATACTTTCTAAGCTGCATAAAATCGTCTAATCATAGCCAAAATAAACTGTTAAAACGCGTCAGAGCCTCAAAGGGTTAATTTAGCTACACATTACAAGCACATCACACGTCTTTCCCACATACCTAAATTACCTCTAATGCACATTGATTTTGGTTCTCCATCATTCTATCATTCTATGGACTTGGAGAAGGCCTATGACAGAGTGGATAGAGAAGGTTTGTGGAAAGTACTTAGAATATACGGAGTAGAGGGCAAGTTGCTGAAAGCAGTGAAGAGCATGTATGAGGGTGCAAAGGCGGCAGTACGTGTGGAGAGTGAGCAGAGCGAGTTCTTTGACCTGAATGTTGGTTTGAAACAGGGGTGTGTGATGTCCCCGTGGTTGTTTACTGTATATATGGATGGAGTTATGAAAGAAATACTATCAAGAGCAGTGGATGTTGGTGTATTGCTGAAAAGGGAGGGAATGAGTGGAAGCTACCTATACTGCTGTTTGCGGATGATACAGTTCTGATGAGTGATAATGAATGGGAGTTGCAGGGTCTGGTAAATGAGTTTGGAACAGTGTGCGAAAAACGGAATTTGAAGGTAAATACGGGGAAGAGCAAGGTTATGGTCTTCGAAAGGGGTGAAGTCACAGAGTGTGAGGTGAAGCTGAACGGTCAGGCTATGGAGATCGTCAACTCTTTTAAGTATCTGGGCAGTGTGTTGAGTAAAGATGGGACTATGGATGAAGAGGTGCGGGAGAGGGTACAACAGGGGAAGAGGGTTGTAGGAACGCTAAAAGCAGTAACAAGAAATAGGGTGGTCAGTATGGAAGTGAAGAAGTCCTTGCATGACAGTGTGGTAATCCCGACACTGACTTACGGAAGCGAAGCATGGACGTTGGTTGAGAGACTCAGACCAAGAGTGAGAGCAGTGGAAATGAATTACTTAAGGAGTGCGTGCGGAGTTACATGGAGGGATAGACAGACTAATGAGGAAGTAAGAAGGAGGTGTGGTGTGGAGGTAGATGTGCTGGAAAGTGTGAAAAGGAACAACTTGAGATGGTTCGGCCATATGGAACGTATGGAAAGCGAGAGAATGACTAAGAGGGTGTACGAGAGCGAGGTGGAGGGACAGAGGGGGAGAGGTAGACCGAATATGAGGTGGAAGGATGGAGTGAGGAACTACATGAACGAAGGCGGTGCTGGTTGGGGGGAGGGGCGTCGACTGACTGGGGACAGAGGTGCATGGGGGCGGTTCGTTCGTGGCCACCCCTTCGGGGATCACGGCGTCAGGCAATAGATAGATAGATAGATCATTCTATCAACCTTTTTTATTTTATTTTTATTTTTTATTTCTTTATTTATTTTTTATTTATTTTTTTTTATTTTTTTTTGGGGGGGGCACTTGTTGCAGGAAGCCTTGCCTTTTGTCTCCTTCATACCCATAGCAAAGACAATCTGTAAACCCACAATGACAGACAGACAGTTCCAGCCGTCACCTCCTCAGCCATTGTACAGTCGGCCAAATAAGTGAATCGCGGCACCAAGTATATTTCGATCAATAATGGGTATCAGCACTATCCAAGCATTAATTCATCGTTTCGAGTGAGTTATACAAACATGACCCTATCTTTACACACCTTTGTCAACATCCGACAGACAATAATACAGCACACACAGAGCAAAACGTAATGACAGCGGCGACACGACTTATTTGGCCAACTGTACAGTCGCGCTAATAAGTAATGTCCCAGCTGTCATTATGTTTGGCTTGCTCTGTGCTGTATTAATGTCTGTCAAATATTGAATAGGGTGGGTAAGTGTAGGAACATGTTTGTATATTTCACTCGATATGAAGAAATGAAGCTTAGATATTGCTAATACCAATTATTGATCAAAACATACTTGGTGCCGAGACATCACTTATTTGGCCGACTGTACAGTTACCCACAAGTCAGGCTTTTATTTGTTATCTTCGTTATGAATCAGTATATAATAAAAAAATAAATAAAAAGCTTGATTTAATTCAGTCTATACCTGAACTTTCCAAATTTCCTGGAGATTTATGCCTTAGATAGCATACTTATAAGTAGCTATGTATTAGATGTACAGTCGAGGTTAATAAGTGTTGTCAGATATTTCACAAAGTTTGGGACACTGACTAATACTCTGAGGGATAAGCACTTTTCCCAGTAACTATAAAGGTACCAATAACACTTGTTGAGCGAAAACCACTGGAATCTATGACAACACTTAATACCCCCGATTGTACAAGAATATATAATAAATTATCCTCAAGATCCCACTTCGAGATAAATTTTTAATTTTTTCGGTGCCGGTTCCTCCAAAATTACAGGCTCGCTATCGCTCGACAGGAAAATAATCGAAAACTAAATGGCACAAATGGTCTTGATATTGATAAAGAAATGGGGCAAAAGGTTTTATAATCGACAAACTAATGGAGCGAATGTCTTAAAGTCTCTAAACTAATGGGGCTAAACATGAGGGAGAAGGGGGCATCCAGAGAAAGCCGCACTACCTCCCTCTTAAGGGGAGGCAGACCGTGTTTCTGGACCCCCTTCTCCCTAATGTTTAGCCCCACTAGTTTTGAGATTATAAGACGTTCGGCCCATTAGTTTGGCGATTTCAACACCTTTCGCCCCATTTCGTTGTCAATTTTAAGACCTTTCGTGCCATTTAGGTTTCGATTATTTCCTGGCGAGCGAAAGCGAGCCTGCAATTTTAAGAGGAACCGGCCTTTGGCCGGGACATTTTTCTACCGAAAAATGTGCAAATTTATCTTGAAGGGGGGTCTAGGGGGTGTTTTTTCTAAGCTTGATGGAGGTCTAGCGAAGAAACTAAGACATAAAGGAATAACTGAATTGACACACCAAACAAACAAACGGCCAGTCTCCCCTTAACTGTTGCTAAGAGCCTTAAGGAGGGTGTGAAGAAATAATGATGATGGTGGTGGTGGTGGTGGTGGTGGTGTGTTTGGCCAACTGTGAGACCAGATATCTCCTACAGTGTTGCCCAAGACCAGTGACTTAAGGGAGGATGGGCCGGTTTTCTGGACCACTTTCTCCCTCATGTTTAGCCCCATTAGTTTTCAGATGCTAAGATGTTTGCCCTATTAGTTAGACGATTTTAAGACCTTTCGCCCCATTTCTTCGTCAATATTTAGACCTTTCGTGCTATTTAGGTGTCAATTTTTTCCCTGGCGAACGATAGTGAGCCTGTAATGTTGGAAGAACCGGCCTTCGGCCGGGAAATTTTTCTACCGAAAAATTTACAGATGAATCTTATATAGAAGAGGGATCTTTTTTTTTTTTTTTTTTTTTTTAATTTCATGGAGGGCTAGGGAGGAAACTAGAAAAATAATGAATACATACAAAAATCGCTCAAAAAGTGAACCATCTTGACTTCTTGCCACAGGGGGCGAGCTTTTGAAAGTCATGTTGGGTTTGGTCAGGTGCACGTCTGTTTATAGCATTATGTTCCAAGTTATTAGTGGATTACAATGTGTAGTTCTCTCTCCTGTCTGTTTGTGTGAGTGTGTGTGTGTAATAATAATAATGATAATAATAATAAAAATAATAATAATATTAATAATAATAATAATAATAATAATAATAATAATAATAATAATAATAGTAGTAATAATAACAACAGTAATAATAATAATAATATTAATAATAATAATAATAATAATAATAATAATAATAATAATAATAACAATAATAATAATAATAAAGTTGATTATAACCGTTCTATATTAGCCAGAAAATTAAATAATTAAGTTCCACTAATTACTCTTTTTGTCATGTTTTTCTTTTCTTTCAAATACGCGTTTGTGTTAAAATTACGAAGACGCAATTAAAGCCTGTTTTTGTTTTTTCTTAAGGGAGCCCACCTCGCTTTTTTGCTCTTTCTCTCCCTTTCTCTTTGGCTTGTATTCATTCGGCCCCATTCAGCCTACTGTTTTAAGACGTTTACCCCCATCCAGGTGTCAATATTTTCCTGGCGAGCGGTAGCGAGCCAGCATATATATAATTTTGTTTTGACAGCAAGCTAAATATTTACATTTTTCGATAGAAAAATTTGTCCGGCGAAGCCGGATTTCTCCATACAATGCTGGCTCGCTATCGCTCGCCAGGATGAAATCGACACCTGGATGGGGATAAACGTCTTAAAACCGTTGGCTGAAAGGGGCCGAATGGATACAAGCCAGGGAAAGAAAGAAAAGGAGCGAAAGATTAAAAAAGCCGGTGACCTCCCTAAATATCGATAGTTTACAGACATATTTTAGTTGGTATTTCTGCTAAATATCGATGTCTACAACTCCAACTTCCTTATAGAACGAAACTCGCAAACGATCAATTCCCGTGAAGGGGTGGCCATGAACATTAGGCGTTTGTCACGAATTGACCACTTGCGAGTTTCAGGCTATAAGGAAGTTGGAGCTGTAAACATTGATATAAAACAGAAATGCAATAATAATGTACGTTTTTGATGGATAGAAAGTATGATTAATTAATTAGTATGGGTTTATAAATGCACTACAACCGTATTAATTAATTTGTATGGGTTTATCAATGCACTACAACCGTATTAATTAATTTGTATGGGTTTATAAATGCACTACAACCGTATTAATTAATTTGTATGGGTTTATAAATGCACTACAACCGTATTAATTAATTTGTATGGTTTTATAAATGCACTACAACCGTATTAATTAATTTGTATGGTTTTATAAATGCACTACAACCGTATTAATTAATTTGTATGGGTTTATAAATGCACAACAACCGTATTAATTAATTTGTATGGTTTTATAAATGCACTACAACCGTATTAATTAAATAGTATGGTTTTATAAATGCACTACAACGTATTAATTAATTTGTATGGTTTTATAAATGCACTACAACCGTATTAATTAATTTGTATGGTTTTATAAATGCACTACAACCGTATTAATTAATTTGTATGGGTTTATAAATGCACTACAACCGTATTAATTAATTTGTATGGTTTTATATATGCACTACAACCGTATTAATTTATGTGTATGGGTTTATAAATGCACTACAACCGTATTAATTAATTTGTATGGGTTTATAAATGCACTTCAACCGTATTAATTAATTTGTATGGGTTTATATATGCACTACAACCATATTAATTTATGTGTATGGGTATAGAAATGCACTACAACCGTATTAATTAATTTGTTTGGTTTTATAAATGCACTACAACTGTATTAATTTATTTGTATGGGTTTATAAATGCACTACAACCGTATTAATTAATTTGTATGGGTTTATATATGCACTACAACCGTATTAATTAATTTGTATGGGTTTATAAATGCACTACAACCGTATTAATTTATGTATATGGGTTTATAAATGCACTACAACCGTATTAATTAATTTGTATGGGTTTATAAATGCACTACAACCGTATTAATTAATTTGTATGGGTATACATATGCACTACAACCGTATTAATTTATGTGTATGGGTTTATAAATGCACTACAACCGTATTAATAAATTTGTATGGGTTTATATATGCACTACAACCGTATTAATTAATTTGTATGGTTTTATAAATGCACTACAACCGTATTAATTAATTTGTATGGGTTTATATATGCACTACAACCGTATTAATTAATTTGTATGGTTTTATAAATGCACTACAACCGTATTAATTAATTTGTATGGGTTTATATACACTACAACCGTATTAATTAATTTGTATGGTTTTATAAATGCACTACAACCGTATTAATTAATTTGTATGGGTTTATATATGCACTACAACCGTATTAATTAATTTGTATGGTTTTATAAATACACTACAACCGTATTAATTTATGTGTATGGGTTTATAAATGCACTACAACCGTATTTTAGCTGGTAATTCTGCTAAATATTGATGTCTACAGCTCCAACTTCCTTATAGCCTTACGGGGGGGGGGACCTGTTTTTGTTCTGTCCTTTTCTATCTTTCTCTGGCTTGTATCCATTTAGCCCCATTCAGCCTACTGTTTTAAGACGTTTATCCCCATCCAAGTGTCAATTGTTTACTGGTGAGCGGTAGCGAGCCAGTATATTTTTTATTTTTGTTTGACAGTAGGATAAACTCGTACATTTTTTGATAGAAAAATTTCTCCGGCGAAGCCGGATTTCTTCATATAATGCTGGCTCGCTATCGCTCGCCAGGAAGAAATCGACACCTAGATGGGGATAAACGTCTTAAAATAGTTGGCTGAATGGGGCTGAATGGATACAAGACAGAGAACGAGAGAAAAACTCGCAAGCGGTCAATTGGTAGGTCAAGTTGCCCGGGCTTGACATTTTCCAATAACATTTTGACAGAGCGGGTTTGACGTCCTGACCCTTTGATCAGCAGCTGACGCTTGCTGACTACAGTATGTCACTCCACCACTCCACCACACCTTAACCACTCCACCACACATTAACCACTCCACCACACCTTGACCACTCCACCACACCTTAACCACTCCACCACACCTTAACCACTCCACCACACCTTGACCACTCCACCACACCTTAACCACTCCACCACACCTTAACCACTCCACCACCTTAACACCAACACTCACCACACCTTAACCGCTCCACCGCACCTTAACCACTCCACCACACGGTACGCACACCACCACACCTTAACCACTCTACCACACCTTAACCACACACCTTAACCACTCCACCACACCTTGACCACCCCACCACACCTTAACCACTCCACCACACCTTAACCACTCCACCACACCTTGACCACTCCACCACACCTTAACCACTCCACCACACCTTAACCACTCCACCACACCTTAACCACTCCACCACACCTTAACCACTCCACCACACCTTAACCACTCCACCACACCTTAACCACTCCACCACACCTTAACCACTCCACCACACCTTAACTCCACCACACCTTAAACTCCACCACACCTTAACCACTCCACCACACCTTAACCACTCCACCACACCTTGACACTCCACCACACCTTAACCACTCCACACCTTAACCACTCCCACACCTTAACCACTCCACCACACCTACACTCCACCACACCTTAACCACTCCACCACACCTTACCACTCCACCACACCTTAACCACTCCACCACACCTAACCACTCCACCACACCTTCATCACTCCACCACATCTTACCCACTCCACCACACCTTAACCACTCCACCACACCTTGACCACTCACCACACCCTACACTCCACCACACTTAACCACTCCACCACACCTTAACCACCACCACACCTTAACCACTCCACCACACCTTAACCACTCCACCACAACTTAACCACTCCACCACACCTTAACCACTCCACCACACTTTGACCACTCCACCACACTTTAACCACTCCACCACACCTTAACCACTCCACCACACCTTAACCACTCCACCACACCTTAACCACTCCACCACACCTTAACCACTCCACCACACCTTAACCACTCCACCACACCTTAACCACTCCACCACACTAACCACTCCACCACACTTTAACCACTCCACCACACCTTAACCACTCCTTGACCACTCCACCACACCTTAACCACTCCTTGACCACTCCACCACACCTTAACCACTCCACCACACCTTAACCACTCCACCACACCTTAACCACTCCACCACACAACCACTCCACCACACCTTAACCACTCCACCACACCTTAACACTCCACCACACCTTAACCACTCCACACACCTACACTCCACCACACCTTAACCACTCCACCACAATGACCACTCACACCTTAACCACTCCTCCACACCTTAACCACTCCACCACACCTTAACCACTCCACCACACCTTAACCACTCCACCACACCTTAACCACTCCACCACACCTTAACCACTCCACCACACCTTGACCACTCCACCACACCTTAACCACTCCACCACACCTTAACCACTCCACCACACCTTAACCACTCCACCACACCTTAACCACTCCACCACACCTTAACCACACCACCACCACCACACCTTGACCACTTCACCACACCTTAACCATTCCAACACTTCACCACACCTTAACCACTCCACCACACGTTAACCACTCCACCACACCTTGACCACTCCACCACACCTTAACCACTCCACCACACCTTGACCACTCCACCACACCTTGACCACTCCACCACACCTTAACCACTCCACCACACCTTAACCACATTGACCACTCCACCACACCTTAACCACTCCACCACACCTTAACCACTCCACCACACCTTAACCACTCCACCACACTTGATCCACTCCACCACACCTTAACCACTCCACCACACCTTAACCACTCCACCACACCTTAACCACTCCACCACACCTTAACCACTCCACCACACCTTAACCACTCCACCACACCTTGACCACTCCACCACACCTTAACCACTCCACCACACCTTAACCACTCCTTGACCACTCCACCACACCTTAACCACTCCACCACACCTTCACTCCACACCACCACCCTTAACCACAACACCTTCACCTTAACCACTCCACCACCTCCACACCACCACTCCACCACACCACACCTAACCACTCCACCACACAACCACTCCACCACACCTTGACTCCCACCACTCCACACACCTTAACCACTCCACCACCTTAACCACTCCACCACAACAACCACTCCACCACACCTAACCACTCCACCACACCCCACCACACCACACTGACCACTCCACCACACCTACCACTCCACCCACCCACTCCACCACACACTTAACCACTCACCACACCTTACACTCCACCACACCTAACCACTCCACCACACCTTAACCACTCCACCACACCTTAACCACTCCACCACACACACTCCACATACCTTAACCACCCACCACACCATACCACTCCACCACACCTTAACCACCCACACACCTAACCACCACCACACCCACTCCACCACACTAACCACCACCACACCACCACACCACACCTAACCACTCCACCACACCTTATCCACCACACCACACTCCACCACCACCACACACCCCACTCCACCCACCCTTAACCACTCCACCACACCAACCACCACACCACCCCACCCCACCACTCCACCACACCTACACCACACCTTACCACCCACCACACCAACCACTCACCACCACACAACCACCAAACACCTTGACCACTCCACCACACCTTAACCACTCCACCACACCACCACAACCACCACTCACCACACACTCCACTCACCACACACACCCACCACACCATACCACTCCACCACACCATACCACTCCACCACACCTAACCACTCACAACCTTAACCACTCCACCACACTTACACTACTCCACCACCTAACCACACCTCACCACACCTTGACCACTCCACCACACCTTGACCACTCCACCACACCTTAACCACTCCTTAACCACTCCACCACACCTTAACCACTCCACCACACCTTACTCCACCACACCTACACTCACCCCTTAACCACCACACATTGACCACTCCACCACACCTTAACCACTCCACCACACATTGACCACTCCACCACACCTTAACCACTCCACCACACCTTAACCACTCCACCACTCCTTCAAGCTTCATCAATAGTCGTAATATACTTTATAAGACAACCAAACATGTGCTATAGGAGTAAGCCCGATATACCTGCTCGAAAAAATAGCCCTTTTGACTACGAGGTGTTTTTTTCTGAATTCAATAAACACCTATAATGTGAGCCAGGATATACGAAGGACAAGAACCGGTGGGAATCGACAGATTAATTGAAATAATGCTTAACCCTTCTGATATCCAGAGGTCCTAGTGTTAGCCTCAAATGAAACGACGGTATTTTCAATTAGGACTACGATATTCTCCATCAAGGTTCTACTAATGCCTAGTTCACACATTCAGGAACGTGAGGCCGAGTTTCCAAGAGTCCACAGTCTCGGAAACTCGTGTAATGACTCTTGGAAGATTGCATGCACCCATGGGCACTCTGGATCACTCCCTGATACTCATGGAAAATCCACTCGAGCAGCCCAAATTTATAACATTATAGCCTAGTTCACACATTCAGGAGTGTGAGGCCGAGTTTCCAAGAGTCCACAGTCCTGGAAATCACGTAATGACTCTTGGAAGATCGTATGCACCCATGGGCACTCTGGGTCACTCCCTGACAGTCCTGGAAACTCCGCTCGGGCAGCCCAATTTTCAAACATGTTTGTAGGCTCTTGTAGGCTGTAACTACAGTCCTCTAACATCATCATTAAGTATTATGACTGTATTCATACATCATTATAAAGACAATATTAGCATACGATAAGTCTGTTTTATTTTGTACCGTACGGTCATTATATCAATACTTACCATAATTTAAGAAACACGTGTAAAGTATTGTCTAAAGAGTGCCTAGTTAAGGGGAGGTTTTTAGTTCGTTCCCCAGAATTCCATCAAGCTTAAAATTACCCCCCCTAGACCCCCTTTCAAGATAAATTTGTACATTTTTCGGTAGAAAAATATCCCTGCCAAAGGCCGGTTCCTCTTAAATTACAGGCTCGCTATCGCTCGCCAGGATAAAATCGACACCTAAATGGCACGAAAGGTTTTAAAATTGACAGAAATGGGGCAAAAGTTCTTAAAATCACCAAACAAATGGGGCGAACGTCTTAGAATATCAAAAGCAATGGGACTAAATACGAGATAGAAAGGGATCCAGAAAAAATCCCTCAAGTGGAAATCTCCCCTTAATCCTTTACACATTTTCGTTTTCCTTCGTTAGCGAGTTCTGTAACATTTCATAATATTACCTAAAATGGGTAACAATTAAAGGTTATGTTAGCTTGGTTATGTTATGTTATGTTTGGTTAGGTCAGGGGAGTTGGAGAACTTGTAAACTACAAGTAGGCTAGTGTAACATTGACCATACATTGTTCACATTGTTAAATACCTCACTTACAGTAATTTCCTTCTCTACACACAATCACTGTGTTAAATACAATGTCTTGTGGGCAATTGTACTTACACAGGTTCATACTAGGCCTATTTATAATGTTTGACCAAGAAAACTAAAGTACCCGTATATATTATACTTTCAGGTGAGGAGTATTACAGTTTTATATGAATATATTTGTTTTTAATCCACCTTCATTACACTTTGAGATAGCTTGAGAAGGCACCTACAATTAATAAATACTGCGAAATTGTCTGGGGAGGCGGGGAATCCCCAGCTAGGTAGGCTCGCTTTGCTCACCACCCACACCCATGAATACTGGGCCCTTTATTACATGTGCGCCCACTACAGGTATCTCTGTGGGCACCCCTGCCGCTTGGAGAGCATGCTCGGTGACTCCCAGTGGCTCCTGGTGGTTCCTGGAGACTCCTGTCGATTCCCAGTGACCCTCACTGACTCGCATGTATTACCTATCTATATCCCAGTGACTCCCGGTGAAAATGAGAACTGAAACTGAAACAGAACACTGTCTGCAATTTAGATAGGAGTCACTGGGAGTCACCAGGACTCACTGGAGTGTCACTGGGGTGTCACTGGGAGACACCAGGACTCACTGGGAGTCACTGGGAGTGTTCTGAATCGCGGCGAGAACTTTAAACACGGTGAACATTTTGTCGAACAGGGCCAATCGCCCGCGACTGGTCGGGAGTCACTGGGAGTCTAACAGGAGTCACTAGAGTCACTAGGAGTCATCGATTTTCACCGCGAATAGGCCCAGGAGTCCGAATTTTCACCTACTCCTAGTGATTCTAGCTCGCACTCCTGACTGTGTGAAGGGCCCTTAACACAAACACAAACACAAACACATGCAGGACTCATGCAAATAAACACAACACACACACATCATTTCACATACGCACAAACGCACACATATCAAAACACACACACACATAAGCACAAGCACTGACATAAACACACTCTCACACTCACTCTTAAACAAACTCTCTCTCTCTCTATATATATATATATATATATATATATATATATATATATGTCACACACACACACACACACACACACACACACACACACACATCCCAGCTTCCCTAGAAACAAGGATCACTGCTGTAAACTGCAAGGCCTCGTAGACCATAAAAATAAACCCTTGTATATTCTGTGGAAGTGAACGATGACTCTTGTAAACTTAGTGTGTGTGTAGTACTTAGTGTGTGTGTAGTAATTTCCCTCTTAAGATACCACCACGTATTTATTGGAGATTTAATTTAGGTGTCCACGCCTTCATCAACAACCTACACACTTTTCTGATCTGATACTAGTAATACAAACGATTTAATAACGTTTTTAATGTGGTTTTCGGGGTTTTCTTGTCCAATGTAGAGTTCAAAATATAATTATACAGTGATACGCATATTATGTGTGTAATAATTCGTTTAGTGTAACAATTCGAACACTTTCTCAGCCTTTTAAACACATACTTGTTAGGGATTACGAATGTGTTATATAATGAATGCCAAAATAGTGAAGGGATTTCAAATGTGTTCAACTAAAGGGGGCCCACCTCTTTTTATTTTTCTTCCTGGGTTGTATTCATTCGGCCCCATTCAGCCTACTGTTTTAAGACGTTTACCCCCATCCAGGTGTATTTTGTATAATGCTTTTGTCAGCAGGCTAAATTTGCAAATTTGTCGATAAAACAAAAATCCCCGGCGAAGCCGGATTTCTCCATACAATGCTGGCTCGCATTTGCTCGCCAGGAATAAATCGACACCTGAATGGGGATAAACGTCTTAAAATAGTAGGCTGAATGGTTACAAATCGGAAAAAGAGAGAAAAGGAGAGAAAAAAAAGCAAGTGACCCCCATTAACACTTATGCTATGTACCCGTTTTGTCACAGTTAGATGGTCTGTCTTGATAGCGTATAATGCATAAATGAACGGAATTTCGGTGTGAGTATCCTAGATTCGAGTCCTTGGAGTGCCACATGTATTTGTTGATTTCATTAATTGAGTTTAGAAGTAAAGTTGGTTGGTGTGAATTGTACACTCTCGTTTTTATAGTGTTTACATTCTTTATGCAGGAAATTTGTTTAACATTAAAGGGAGATTTTCACTTCAGTTTTTTTTTCGGGACCCCCATCTCCCTCATGTTTAGCCCCATTCATTTTTAGATTTTAAGACGTTCGCATTATAAGTTTGGCGATGTTATGGTCTTTCACTCCATTTCTGTCAATTTCAAGACTATTCGTGCCATTTAGGTGTCGATTTTGTTCTACCGAAAAATGTACACATTTAGCGTATCTCAAAAAGGGGGTCTTGGGGTATTTTTTTTATTTTAACCTTGATGGAGGTCTAGGGTGCAAACTAAAATCCTCTCCTTAAGGGGAGATCTTTCACTTTTTGTCAATTTTTGTATTTATTTATTATGTTTTTAGTTTCCTCGCTAGACCTCCATCAAGCTTAAAATGAAGCCCCCTAGACCCCCTTTCAAGATAAATTTGTACATTTTTCGGTAGAAAAATGTCCTGGCCGAAGGCCAATTCCTCTTAAATTTGGCTCGCTATCGCTCGCCAGGAAAAAATCGAGACCTAATTGACAGGAAAGGTCTTAAAATTGACAGAAATGGGGCGAAAGACCATAAAATCGAAACACTAATGGGTCTAAAGATGAGGGAGAAGGTGGTCTAGAAAAGCGACTCGGAGATGGGCGTATTTATGTTTTTTTTTCTTTTTTTTTTTCTATATTCCAACTACTCCCTCTCGGGCATAGGCTGATTGCCTTTACACTCTACCGCTGAACACGGTGAGGCCCGTGAGGTCTTGTTCCAGTCTAGGGAGTGAGACATGCGAAGCACCTATTCACGGCTCGAACCCAACTCCATCTCTGAAGCTGCTTCACCTCTGCGCTTGACAGTCTCACTCCCCAGGCTCGGACCCTCACTCTCAGAACGCCACCTATTGAGCAGCATTGCCCCCCTGTAGCATATTTTGAATATGGGAATATTCATACAGTGCTATTTAATCAGGGAACAATGAGGGTATTTTGTTTTGGCATTTCGGTGTGCTGTGGTAATGCACTGAAACTAGGTACAGCACAAATTCCATCCCAATAATATCTTCCCATTGACATATTGGGATTCGAACCCGGGTCCATTGGATTACCAGTCCAGTGGCAAGACCACTCTGCCACACCTCCCCTAATGTGTTTGTGTTATCTTTGTATTTCCTCGCTAGACCTCCATCAACCTGTAAAACACACTCCCTAGACCCCCCTTCAAGACAAATGTGTACATTTTTCAGTAGAAAAATATCCCGGCCGAAGGCCGGTTAATCTTTAAATTACAGGCCCGTTATCCCTCGTCAGGAAAAAATTGACACCTAAATAGCACGAAAGGTCTCAATATTGACAAATAAATGGGGCGTATAGTCTTAAAACGCCATACTAATGGGCCGAACGTCTGAAAATCTAGGAACCAATGGGACTAAACACGAGAGAGAAGGGAGCCACAAAAAACACTTTGTTTGCTTTTGCCTGGACTGTTCTTTGACTCGCCAAAAATTCTTTCATCAACAACAAATGCTCTAAGCTTTCCAACTCTAGTTGTTCCCATGCTTTCGGGCATCTAGCCAAAAAACTCTCCCACAATTTAATGTTCTCGTCTTTCCATCCTCTTTTCCACTCTGACGGTACCACCGTCACTTCTTCATCTGACAAAGCTGAACTCTTTGCTCAAACTTTCGCTAAAAACTCTACCTTGGATGATTCCGGTGCTATTCCTCCCTCTCCACCCACCTCTCTCTTATTTATGCCTAATATCCTAATCTCTTCTAAGGATGTATTTTCTGCCCTCCCTGGGCTTAATGCTAAGAAGGTGTACAGACCGGATGGTGTTACTCCTGTTGTACTAACAACAAAATTCTTCCCTGCCTAGGCAAACTGTTTCGTCTCTGTCTTTCCTCTACGTTTTCACTTCTTGCTGGAAGTATGTTCTCATTTAAAGTGTCCCAAAGAAGGTTGACCACTCTGAACCCTCCAACTATCGTTCAATTGCTCTCATTTCTTGCATCTCTAAAGTTTTGAATCTATTCTTAATCCAAAATTTCTCAAGCATTTGACTTCCCATAATCTACTTCCCATAATCTACTTCCCATAATCTACTTCCCATAATCTACTTCCCATAATCTACTTCCCATAATCTACTTCCCATAATCTACTTCCCATAATCTACTTCCCATAATCTACTTCCCATAATCTACTTCCCATAATCTACTTCCCATAATCTACTTCCCATAATCTACTTCCCATAATCTACTTCCCATAATCTACTTCCCATAATCTACTTCCCATAATCTACTTCCCATAATCTACTTCCCATAATCTACTTCCCATAATCTACTTCCCATAATCTACTTTAAGATCGCAAGTACGGTTTCCTTAAGGGCCGCTTTACTGGTGATCTTCTTTCTTATCTTACTAACTCTTGATCATCCTCCTTTCGGGTTTTTGTTGAGTAATTTTATATTGCGCTAGACATGCCGAAAGCCTTCGATAGAGGCTGGCGGAAACAAGCTACCCTTCTTCGGATTCTGTCCCTCCATCTGTGCCTTTGTCTCTAATTTTCTTTTATAGCTGTTCCATAGCTGCAGTTGTGGAAGGCCATAGTTCATTTCCTCATCTTACAAACTTCAGTGTTCTTCAGGGCTCTGTCCTGTCTCCTGTGCTCTTTCTAATGTTCATTAATGATCTTCTCAACTGTACGTCTTGTCCTATCCAGTCCTATGCCGATGACTCTACCTTACATTATTCAATTATAGTTTTCCACAGCGACCCACCACACAATAACTACAAAGCTCACGTGATGTGGCCCAAGCACACCTATCTTCTGATCTATCAACTATTTCCGATTGGCGCAGAGAGAGTCTTATTACTTTCAATGCTTCCAAAACCAATGTTCTCCATCTACCTGTCACAATCTTCCACACAACTATCACTTACTCTTCACAGATACCGTTCTTGGAAAGATCTAAAACTTCTCATGGTCATTTTTACTGTCAGGAACCAACGCCTGATGTGTTGCTCTCAGGGAGCATGGTGTGCAGGGTTTGTGGGCTGATCTCAAGCAGTATGATATTAGGGGATTGTGGGTTGCTCTTAAGCTGTCTAAGAAATCCATCTCCACAAACCAACAGGCTGAGAGTAAGGAAAGGGTTTAGAGTGGCTGACTAATTTTGATGGTAGCCTTCGGTCGTTTTGTACTATGTTTGATGAAGAGCTTATATCAGATGTTGACCTGAAGTTAATGATGGCTATTGGTATCAAATGAAGGTACTGAAGAAGTTATGTGCATTAGATTTAAATAAATTATGCTGACAAACATTCAAACAAAGAGAAAGACAAACAAATAGACAAACAGCGACGATCACATAATCTTAGCAAAATGCGCTTAGCAGAGATAATCCTAGTAGCACTTATAGTATTTGTTAATGCACTATACATTACGGACTCAGTCATATGTTTCTTGGTCTTTAGTGAATAATTAATAATATCTCAAACTCTCTATAACCTTCTCACAGCAAAAATACCGGATGTGAAATTGGCTTATGTAATTACTAAGATAACGAAGCGTGCTCAGTATTATTATTATTATTATTATATGAGATGCCGAAGTCTCCAACCAGGGTGCAGAAACACCAGCAAGATGAATCCACACAAAACACCCGGAGGCAGGCACTGGAGAGGGACTACGGCATCTTTAGGAAAAATAAAAAACACATATATACACATATATCTGCCATGAGTGTGAACCAGAGCATGTGGAATTTATGTTGGCGAGGTCCATGGTCGGTTTGGTCAATACTGCTCTTCCGTTTGGAGAGCTTCGAAGGTTGGGGGATGACGTAGACATTAAATTTGCTCAGACGGATATTTTCGGGATATTGGCTGATTTTGTCTGCAGCCGATTTGGCAAGTGGCGGATATGAGCAGAGCGGAGCGGCCAAATTTGTCCCATTAGTATTAGCCGAGTGATAATTTTGGTTGGTGGCCATTTGGGTCTATGGCTGATATGGGCTGAATGATCGATACCTCCGTGTATCCAGGCATTTTGGCACGAACATTCCTTGATTTTGGCCCGGTCACTCTTTCAATTCTGGGGGAGGCACTTGTCACAGGCAATTCTGCCCTTTTTCTCCGTCATTCACGTAGAAAAATATATATATATATATATATATATAATTAATAAATAAATATATTTTGATGAGCCATTCTGGTCTCTGGAAATGTTGGTCTGGGATCGTATTTCTCAGTGGCTTTTTTTTTCATGGCCGATTTAACCCTTTGAGTACCAGCGACGTGTGTTGAATTATATGCTAGCTATATCTAGACGATACTATGCAGCTTAGGAAGGATCTGTGGTTGTTAAAAGGGTTGGTTGACATAGGTTGAAGTCTTATTATTGCTAGAGGTCCTTCTTAAGCTGAATAAAATAGTATAATAGTTGCCAGAATATGACGAAAAGGACGTCCCTGGAACTGAATGGGTTAATTCGTGGCCAGTATATATACAGTATATATATATTGTTTTTTTTCTATGTGAATGAGGGAGACAAAAGGCATAACTGTCTGCAGCGAGTGCCTCCCCCAGAGTTGAAAGAGTGACAGGGCCAAAATCAAGGGACGTTCGAGCTAAAATGCCTGGTCACACGGAGTTTGAAGTAATTTAAGTCATAGGAAGAGGGAAAGACTGATTCTGGGAGAGAGTTCCAGAGCTCAGCAGTTGAATAGAAGAAAGTCTGAGAATAGCATTTCACTCTTGGGTTGGAGAGTTGCACAGAGTAAGGGTGGGATCGTGTTGCAAGGCGGGTACTACGTACCCTACGTAGAGGAGGTGGTATACACTGGGAAAGCTCCGAGGAACACTGATTATTGTAGTAATGATAGAATAGTGAGAGAGATGCAACATTGCGGAGAAGAGAGAGAGATTGCAGAGAGTTGGTGAGTGGACGGAAGTTAATGATACGAAAGGCTTTCCTTTCTACTTTGTCTAGGAGTGCAGTGTGAGAGGATCCTCCCCACACATGTGAACAATACTCAATACAAGGACGCACTGTGCCCCTGTACAGAGCAAGAAGCTGCACAGGGGTAAAGAACCCCTTGAGGCGGTTGAGCACACCCAGCTTCTGGGAGGCTGCCTTAGCGAGACTGGTAATATGGTCCTTCCAAGTGAGAGCAGAAGAAAAAGAGACACCGTGAACATTGAGAGAAGATAAAGGGTTGATTTTGTATTGTTGAAGAATAAGGGATAGTCCTCTGGAGGTTCCTGACGGGTAGTAAGATGGATAAATTGAGTTTTGGAAGCATTAAATACAACAAGGTTTTCTCTACCCCAATTGGAAATAGTAGTTAGATCAGAAGATAAGTGTTTTATGGTTTCATTACGTTTGCTTTTGAGGGACTGCTGGCGGGGGCGTTCTGGAAAACGAATTGAGTGGTGTAAGGTAGAGTCGTCTGAATATGAATGGATGGGACTGGATGTTCAGTTGAGAAGTTCTTTTATGAAAATTAGAAAGTATGGACAGAGCCAAGCGATTAAATTGTTTTCAATGTGAACTGAATGTTAATGGGATCTTATCAAAAACTAGACAAAGGCGTTGATCAAATTTCATTAATATCTATCAACCTAATTCTGTCTCGAGATATATTGGAGCACACACACAAACACACTCACACACAGACTGATAAGAAAAAATAGTCATGGTGACAGGACAATACGAGCTTAGCTCAAATCCTGTATACTACAAACTAACTAGATACAACTAGCTAAATACACACACACAAGATCTCAGGTTTCAAACTATACCTCCTCCGTCGCCTCAAATCACTAGGCGGGGCCCCCTCTCCTGATCTCACATATGTGTACTCTCTATTCATTCTGCCAAAACTCACTTATGCCTGCCCAGCCTGGGCCTCTTCACTTACTGCAACACAAAAAACAATCAATTAGAAAAAGTACAGAAGAGAGCATGTAAGATCATCCTTGGTCCCGCATACACACATTATCACGAAGCACTAATCACTTTGGGTCTAAAACCACTAGCCAGCATGGACAAGAACCTCACCCAGATATTTGGGGAACAACTTCTGACCAACCCCAGACACAGACACCTAATAACCCCCCCCCCCCCCCCCTCCCACCACCACACACAGACAAGCGACTAGGCACAACAACATGCTCGTCCCAATTCGAGCAAAAACCGAATGGTATAAAAACAGCCCCATCCCTAGCATCGTCAACTTGATCAACAATAAGTGATGTAGCAAACAATCACAATCACAAGCAGATAAAACATACTTCACACCAAGTAAAACTAAAGTAAATGTTCTCCCTTTTCCCGAGCTAATATTATAGCTATGCTTAATATAGAGTACTCATTCCCCGGTCTAAACTCACACCACACAGGCTATGCGTACACACAAAGTTACCTCCAAATACTAAATTAATCAGGCCCAATATTGATACCGTTTTTTTTTTTTCTATGTGAATGAGGGAGACAAAAGGCATAACTGCCTGCAGCGAGTGCCTCCCCAGATTTCAAAGAGTGACAGGGCCGAAATCAAGGGACGTTCGAGAATAATTATGAAGGAGGAAGTGTGGTGTGCATGTTAAGTGTAGTGAAGTAGATAGGAGGAGGAGGGGTTTGTGAGAGCAGGCTGGACTACTCTCAATGTAAGTGAGGCACAAAGGGAATCAGTAAGAGAGGCCAAGCAAATGAAACAGGAGTTCCAGCGATTCCTTAGCAAATGCCCACAGCCTCTCCTGGGTATAACCTTGTTCAATTGGTGCCTACAATCTACCCCCATTCCCCCTATTAGTCGCCTTGTACAACACGCAGTAGGACGCGTGGGGCATATTCTTTTTTTCCTCCACCATAATATGGAGGCCCCTTTACCCCCAGGGGGTATACTCTGTATGTTGCACACCAATCCATAATATTAGATTTTTTTTTTTTTTTTTTTGTGATTATGACTGATTTCTGGTATATATGTATATTTATGTATATTATATACTCACGCACGAGTATATACGTGAGTATATGTATGTGTAGAGGTATGTATATACATATACTTACAGTATATGCATAAGTGTACGTTTGTGCGTGCGCACAGTATGTGTATGATTATGTATATGTGGATTTATGTGTATGTGTGTGTTATTATGCACTCATATGCATAAACTGCATATTGATACGCTTAGCTGTGTGCATTGTGTGTGTATGTACATGCAGTGTATGTGACTATGTAGCGATACGTACATACACATGTACTGTGCAAGTATATACAGTAGCACGGTTTCTCTTATTAGTTTAATCACAGGCGCCTGAGGTTTAATCAAGCTTACAATAATGCCGTTAAATATACAGTAGGTCAGCATATCTATGAATTTCACACAGGTATATTTTCAGCCTCTTGCTGCAATTCTTAATTATTCGTTTACTTTTATTATCAACAGTTGCATAGTAACTAGACGAACAGGAAACATAGTAAAGTTGTCAGTAAATCAACTCAATAGCTTTCAACAAACCCTAATACCCTTATAAATGTGTAATTATTGTTTGTTTCTTTCAGCATACCCAGTACATAATGTTTACTGGTCAAATAGCTCCTATGCAATATATGATCTCAATCTGGAAAATCATCGGCCAACCTAGTACATCATATTGACCTCGTCAAACAGCTCATATACAGTACAACCTAATGCTTTGACACTTATTATAAAATAATATAAGTTAGAGTTAAGCTACATACTGTTCCTCTGTACATTTTCAGCGTACGGCTGCCATTATCAATAAACCGTTTATTATAATTATTATTATTATTATTTTGATGTTGTTATTATTGGAGCTGTCGTGGTCTAACGGGCTAAGGCTCTAGCGCTATGTTGGTGACGACTAGCCGAGTGGGTTCGAATCTCGGCTATGCTACGACAGTTTCCAGTGCTATATAGCCTTCGTCGCTTAGTGCTGTAGAATTAATTACAGTTGGGGATATCCCCCAGATGAAATTAATTCATAAGGTTATTCAACCTTATTATTATTATTATTATTATTAACTCTGCGTAAGCAGAGTTTGGTATCGCCCCCCGTATAGTGGGTACCACACGAAAAAAATGTCTGTCGTCGTCGTCCGTCTGTCTCGGAACTCCTAGACCGTTGGACGGATTTTCACCAAATTTCACACGAACATTTGTTGCGTGAATGCGAACGCCAGTAAAAAATACTTTTTGAATTTATGCAATAGTTATGATTTTAGGTCCAAAATATGGTTTTACCCCCCCCCCCCTCCCCCCTCCCCCCCCCCCCCCCCCCCCCCCTCCCAGCAACGATGGCGTTATTTGTGTGTGAGCCCCGAAGGGGCTCACACTAAGAACGCATTCGTTCTGGGGGCAAAAACATCTCGCTACGCATTTGCTAGGTTAAGTTAGTTTAGTTGGCATTAGAAGTGATGGTAGTAATAGTGGGATTGATGGTGATAGTAGTGATGATGGTGATAATAGTAGTGATGATGGTTGTAGTTGTATTGATGATGATGATAGTAGTGATTATGATGACAGTAGTAGATATGATGGTGACAGTTGTAGATATGATGGTGACAGTACTAGTAGTAGTGATGATGGTCATAATAGTAGTGATGATGGTGACAAGTAATGATGATAGTTGTAGTGATAATGATGACAGTAGTGATGATGGTAGTGACGATGGTGTGAGTATTAGTGATGATGGTGATTAGTAGTGATGATGGTGAAAGTTGTAGTGATGATGACAATAGTTGTGATGATGAAGATCATAGTAATGGTGGTGATGGCAGTAGTAGTGATGATGGTGATAGGATACATGATGGTAATACTTGTGACAGTAGTAATGATGATGGTTATAGTAGTAGTGATGATGTTAACAGTAGTAATGATGATTGTAAGATGGTGGTGATGATAGTAGTAATGATGGTTGATAGTTGTAGTATCAATGATGATAGTAGTGATTAAGATGGTAGTGACAATGGTGACAGTAGTAGTGATGATGAGAGTAGTAGTGATGATTGTAATTGTAGTAGTGATGATGATCATAGTAATGGTGATGACAGTAGTCGTGATGATTGTGGCAGTAATAGTGATGATGGCAGTAATAGTGATGATTGTGATTGATGATGGTATTAGTAGTGATGATGGTGGCCTATCGCAGAGTTGAGTATGCCGTTTTGATTTTGGGCAAAACGGCACGTCTACTTTATTATTATTATTATTATTATTATATGGAAATTAACTGTACGATTCAGAAGGGTACAATCAATCTAGATGCACGTTTTGACTCCCACAAAGCTCTCTCCGAAGTTGCATAAATCGTTTAAGAGGGGGTCACTTATTTTGTGTCTTTATCTTTCTCTCCTTTTCTCTCTTTCCCTGGCTTGTATCCATTCGGCCCCATTCAACCAACTGTTTTAAGACGTTTATCCCCATCCAGGTGTCGATTTCTTCCTGGCGAGCAATAGCGAGCCAGCATTGGATGGAGAAATCCGGCTTCGCCGGAGAAATTTTTCTATCGAAAAATGTACAAAATTATCTTGCTGTCAAAACAAAAATATATATATGCTGGCTCGCTGCCGCTCGCTAGGAAAATATTGACACCTGGATTGGAGTAAACGTCTTAATACAGTAGGCTGAATGGGGCCGAATGGATAAAAGCCAAAGAGAGAGGGAGAGAAAGAGACAAAAAGCGAGGAGGGCCTCCTTAATGAGCACCAGATTAACGTGTCAATGAGCTAAACCAGACTTGCTTGTTTCTAAGGAAGTCTAGATGTGTGGTGGCATTGTGTGTGTGTGTGTGTGTGTGTGTGTGTGTGTGTGTGTGTGTGTGTGTGTGCAGGAAATAGGGAATGCACTACTTCTTGCTGTTATTTGCTTCTATATCATCTTCCTCAATTGCCCACTTGCGAGTTTCAGGCTATAAGGAAGTTGGAACCGTAAACATTAAACACGAATGCAATAATAATGTAGGTTACTGATATTTAGAAAGTATAGTGAGTTTGATGGTATGTATTTATAGATGCACTACAATCGTATTTAATTGAGGGGAGGCAGACCGTTTTTCTGGACCCCCTTCTCCTTAATGTTTAGCCCCACTAAGTTTGAGATTATAAAACGTTCGGTCCATTAGTTTGGCGATTTTAACACCTTTCACCCCATTTCGTTGTCAATTTTAAGACCTTTCGTGCCATTTGGGTGTCGATTATTTCCTGACGAGCGATAGCGAGCCTGCAATTTGTAGAGGAACCGGCCTTCGGCCGGGAAAAATTTCTACCGAAAAATGTACAAATTTATCTTGAAGGGGGTCTAGGGGGTGTTTTTCTAAACTTGATGGAGGCCTAGGGAGGAAGCTAACAAAATATATGAATAAATGAATAAATAGACCAAACAAACGGCCAGTCTCCCCTTAAGCTTGTAATTCTGTTAAGTATCGATGCCTACAGCTCCAACTTCCTTATAGCTTGAAACTCGCAAGTGGTCAATTGTCAGATTTTTTCTCTCTCTTTTACTTTATTATTAATTGTGAAGGGGAGATTTTATGTTTGTTTCCTACTCCTCCAGCAATCTTTAAATTTCACCCCCTTGACCCCCTTTCAAGATAAATTTGTACATTTTTCGGTAGAAAAATGTCCCGGCTGGAAGCCGGTTCCTCTTATATTACAGGCTCGCTATCGCTCGCCAGGATAAAATCGAGACCTAAATGGCACGAAAGGTCTTAAAATTGACAGAAATGGGTCGAAAGTTCTTAAAATCGTCAAAATAATGGGGCGAACATCTTAAAATTAGAAAAACAATGGGGCTAAACATGAGGGAGAAAGGAGTCAAGAAAAAAAATCCCTCAAGTGGAAATCTCCCCTTAATGAGGTTCTGGGCATCCGGAACTTCACCATGCAAATGTTGCAAGGGGGTGTTTTAGTTATTGCAAAGGAGTGTATATTTACTTATGTGTTGTACACTCGGTCAATAAACTATCTGCACCCCTACGCTGATCATTTGGTGTGTACAGCTCGGTGGGGCTGGCACCTCTGCCTGCAACTATATCCATGTGTCAGAGAGGATCGTCTCTGACACATGGATATAGTTTCAGGCAGAGGTGCTAACCCTACCGAGCTGTACACACCACATGATCAGCGTAGGGGTGCAGATACTTTATTGACCGAGTGTACATTACATTTATTCACCATATTTAATGTCTGGCAGACATTACAGTATAGAGCGAATGGAAACATAATTTCTTAACCTTTTCAATATACTACAGGCCTACCATAGCGCGGTTGGGAGTATGAACATGATTAGATTAATATCCAGTATTCGAGAATGGATAATAAGTCGTAGGCGTGTGCATAAACCTTTAACCGTCCTGGTGGTGTAATGGTTAAGGTGGCAAAAATCTGTGTGTGATAACCCGGGTTCGAATCCCGGCGGATCATATATACTTTAATTAATTTCATTGGGGGTGTTTGGTGTTGTGGTGAAATTAATAAAATCTAGAATAACACGTTTCTTCCTGTTTTTGTTGTTGTCTATCCTTAAACGTTTTTGTTGTTGTCTATCCTTAAACGTTTTTGTTGTTGTCTATCCTTAAACGTTTTTGTTGTTGTCTATCCTTAAACGTTTTAGTGCAGCTTAGGAAGGGCCTCCTGGAACTGAAGGGGTAAACAAACAACTCAAATATGCAACTGACTCCCATAGATCCTTCCTAACTGAATATGCAACTGACTCCCATAGATCCTTCCTAACTGAATATGCAACTGACTCCCATAGATCCTTCCTAACTGAATATGCAACTGACTCCCATAGATCCTTCCTAACTGAATATGCAACTGACTCCCATAGATCCTTCCTAACTGAATATGCAACTGACTCCCATAGATCCTTCCTAACTGAATACAATGTTCTAATGATAGTCAGAATAAGCTATTAGACACTTCATTATAATCACTTACCGTTAGACCGCCAGTGTAGTTTCCTTAAGGGGGGTGACCTGTTTTGGTTCTGTCCTTTTCTATCTTTCTCTGGCTTGTATCCATTTGGCCCCATTCAGCCTACTGTTTTAAGACGTTTATCCCCATCCAGGTGTCAATTTTTTACTGGTGAGCGGTAGCGAGCCAGCATATTTTTTATTTTTGTTTGACAGCAGGCTAAATTTGTACATTTTTCGATAGAAAAATGTCTCCGGCGAAGCCGGATTTCTTCATATAATGCTGGCTCGCTATCGCTCGCCAGGAAGAAATCGACACCTAGATGGGGATAAACGTCTTAAAATAGTTGGCTGAATATGGCCGAATGGATACAAGCCAGGGAAAGAGAAAAAAGGACAGAAATAACAAAAAGCAGGCCACCCCCCTTAAGGGGAGATGGGCCTTGTTTTTTTTTTTATTGGTCTATTCATTATTGCAATCTTTTATTTCTTAGTTTCTTCGATTGACCTCCATAAAACTTAATACAAAACAAATCTATTATATCCTTTCTTTCTCTCTCTCTCTCTCTCTGGGTTGTATCTATTCGGCCCCATTCAGCCTACTGTTTCAAGACGTTTATCCCCATCTAGGTGTCGATCTTTTCCCGGCGAGCGGGAGCGAGCCAGCATATATTTGAAACTGTTATTAACAGCAGGCTAAATTTGCACATTTTTCGATAGACAAATTTCTCCGGCAAAGGTGGATTTCTCCATACAATGCTGGCTCGCGATATCGACACCTGAATTGGGATAAACGTCTTAAAACAGTAGGCTGAATGGGGCCGAATGGATACAACCCAGAGAAAGACAGAAAAGGAGAGAAAGAGAAAGAAACAAAGGCGAGGTGGTCCCCCTAACCCAATTTTAACACAGTACCTGACCTTGAATTACACTCTGCCTCTCTCTCTCTCTCTCTCTTTTCTTCTCTCGCTCTTTTTTGTTTCTTTAATTCTCTCTCTTTCTATTTTTTTTCTCTCTCTCTCTATCTCACTTTTCTTCTCTCTCTCTTTCTATTTGTTTGTTTTTTATCTCTCTCTCTCTTTTTCTTTTATTCTTTCTCTTTCTTGTTTGTCTTCTTCTCTCTCTCTCTCTCTCTCTCTCTCTCTTTATTGGGTATCGTTTTTCATCCACCATTCATAATTATAGGTTTTTGCCACTTCAACTCGAATTCAATTTTATCCCCTCGATTAGATGGTTATTAACCCTTTGAGTACCAGCGACGTGTGTTATATATTATACGAGCTATATTTAGGCGATACTATGCAGCTTAGGAAGTAGCTGTGGTAGTCAAAAGGGGGGGTTGAGATAGTCTGACGCCTGATTATAGCTAGAGGTCCTTCCTAAGCTGAACACAATCGTCTAATAGTTTGCCACCATACGATAAAAAGGACGTCCCCGGTACTGGATGGGTTAAGGGGAGATTTCCACTTGATGATTTTTTTTCTGGACCCCTTTCTCCCTCATGTTTAGTCCCATTGCTTTTGAGATTTTAAGAAGTTCGCCCCATTAGTTTGGCGATTTTAAGAACTTTCAAACCATTTCTGTCAATTTTAAGACCTTTCGTGCCATTTAGGTGTCGATTTTTTCCTAGCGAGCGATAGCGAGCCTGTAATTTAAGAGGCACCGGCCTTCGGCCGGGAAATTTTTCTTCCGAAAAATGTACACATTTATCTTGAAAGGGTGTCTAGGGTGTGTAATTTGAAGCTTGATGGAGGTCTAGGGAACAAACTAGAAACCTCCCCTTAAATGTCTGTATGGTCAGTGCATCCGTGATAATCTCTCTCTCACTTTCTTTCGCCCCCTTACCCCTTGCCTACTTATTAGCACTTGATGATATTATAGTGTATGGCACCTTATATGCATCTGTAATATAAGTGCTGTGTTGGAGTAGGATAAACAAATATGTCTTTCTCTCTCTCTCTCTTGCACACACACACACACACACTTCCTAACAGCATGACAACATTGAACATGAGTTGCAATCTATGGTACCTATTTTGCATCCCTCTCTCTCTCTCTCTCTTGCACACACACACACACACACACACACACTTCCTAACAGCATGACAACATTGAACATGAGTTGCAATCTATGGTACCTATTTTAAACACACACACACACACACTTCCTAACAGCATGACAACATTGAACATGAGTTGCAATCTATGGTACCTATCTTGCATCTCTCTCTTACACATACACACACACAGTTTCTTTTTAACATGACAACATTGAATATGAGTTTCAATCTATGGTACCTATTGTGCATCTGTAACTTCTCTCTCTCTCTCTCTATTTCTCACGGTCTCTCTCTTTCTTTCTTCTCTTCTCTCTCTCTCTCTCTCTTTCGCTCCTTCTGGTATTCCCCCTAGCGGCTCTAAGAAGGAATCAGGCTCGGGGCACATGGCGGTCACGTGGACAAGCCAAGCACTATATAAGACGGTACCCCTTCTCACCGGCCCGAGACTCTGTGGCCATTTCAGCTGCTGTGAAGGAGAAAGGGCGGCCTAGTAGCACGGTTCGACCCGTTATAATTCTCTCTTCTAGGCTACCAAGATCTCCCCTGTTCTCCTCTACTACTCCTCCGCCTCTTCCTTCTTCGCGTGTCTCACAGTGCCCACAAATCCCACCGTCCAACCAACTCCTTACCTCCGCCTCCCAAGTCTCACCGTCCCACGAACTGCCAAGCTCCTCTTCCCAAGTCCCACCGTCCCACGAACTCCCAAGCTCCTCCTCCCTACGCTACAGTACGTCAACATCGAAGTCCTACCAACTTCTTAGCTCCTCCCAAGTCTCACGGTCCAACGAACTCCTTAGCTCCTACTCCCAAGTCCCACGAACTCCCAAGCTCCTCCTCCCTACGCTACAGTACTTAAACATCGAAGTCCCACCAACTCCTCAGCTCCTCCTCCGTACGCTACAATACTTCAACATCGAAGTCGCCACCCATCTTTACTTCTGCTGATCCACTGCTGAAGGTAAGCCTCAAGTTTGTTTTGTGTTTTTTTTTACCGGTTTTGTTCAAAGGATTCACGGGGGGGGGGGGGATTTTAACTAGCGAGTTGCTCAGGATCTCCGACATGCGTTGTCAGTTGAAATCTCTTGGTTAACATTGTGTTTTGTGTTAAGGGGAGGTTTTTAGTTTGGTCTCTAGATATCCATCAAGCTTAAGATTACACCCCCTTGAGCCCCTTTCAAGATAAAAAATTTACATTTTTCGGTAGAAAAATGTCCCGGCTGAAAGCCGGTTCCTCTTAAATTACAGGCACGCTATCGCTCGCCAGGATAAAATCGACACCTAAATGGCACGAAAGGTCTTCAAATTGACAGAAATGGGTCGAAAGTTCTTAAAATCGTCAAAATAATGGTGCGAACATCTTAAAATTAGAAAAGCAATGGGGCTACACATGAGGGAGAAAGGAGTCAAGAAAAAAATCCCTCAAGTGGAGACCTCCCCTTAACCCCTTGAGGAATATAACGCGTCTTGACAATTTATGTTAGATATTCATAAAGTGTTATAATATTTAGTTTAGGTAGAACTTGTGGGGGATAAAGTTAATCGAGCTTTTATCCCATTGATTCCTAGAGGTCCTTCCGAAACTGCATACAGTCGTCTAATGATAACCAGGATAAAGTCCAAAAATGCGTTCCCAAACACTGAAATAATTAACCCTTTCTGTTCCGGCGACGTCTTATTAATTCTATACGAGCTATATTTAGGAGATTTTGTGAAGCTTAAGAAGGATCTGTAGTAGTGAAACTGGTTAAATGCGATAATTCGAAGCCTGTTAAATGTTATAGGCCCTTTCTAAACTAAATATAATCGTCTCATAGTAGTCAGAGTTAAGTTAACCCCTGTAAGGGTTAAAAATGCTATCTTACCAGGGCATATTATTTTATCATTATAAAGTGAATATCGTCGATTATCAAACTCCTTGTAGTTTATCATTATAAAGTGAATATCGTCGATTATCAAACTCCTTGTAGTTTATCATTATAAAGTGAATATCGTCGATTATCAAACTCCTTGTAGTTTATCATTATAAAGTGAATATCGGTGATTATCAAACTCCTTGTAGTTTATCATTATAAAGTGAATATCGTCGATTATCAAACTCCTTGTAGTTTATCATTATAAAGTGAATATCGTCGATTATCAAACTCCTTGTAGTTTATCATTATAAAGTGAATATCGTCGATTATCAAACTCCTTGTAGTTTATCATTATAAAGTGAATATCGTCGATTATCAAAACTCCTTGTAGTTTATCATTATAAAGTGAATATCGTCGATTATCAAACTCCTTGTAGTTTATCATTATAAAGTGAATATCGTCGATTATCAAACTCCTTGTAGTTTATCATTATAAAGTGAATATCGTCGATTATCAAACTCCTTGTAGTTTATCCTTATAAAGTGAATATCGTCGATTATCAAACTCCTTGTAGTTTATCATTATAAAGTGAATATCGGTGATTATCAAACTCCTTGTAGTTTATCATTATAAAGTGAATATCGGTGATTATCAAACTCCTTGTAGTTTATCATTATAAAGTGAATATCGGTGATTATCAAACTCCTTGTAGTTTATCATTATAAAGTGAATATCGGTGATTATCAAACTCCTTGTAGTTTATCATTATAAAGTGAATATCGGTGATTATCAAACTCCTTGTAGTTTATCATTATAAAGTGAATATCGGTGATTATCAAACTCCTTGTAGTTTATCATTTGGACTCTTAACCCCTTCTGTACCGGCCACGTCCTGGTCACTTGATTTTGGCTGCTATTAGACGATTTCATTCAGCTTAGAAAGGACGTCTACCTATGAAAAAAGCTAGAGACTATCTCAAGTAATATTTTTAGCTACCCTATATCCTTCCTAAGCTACATAAAAGCGTCTAAATGTCGCTGAAATCCAATACAAAAGACGTCACCGGTACAGAAGGGGTTGAGACCACGGAAATCAACCTTTAAGGGGAGATGGGTCGGGTTTCTAGACCCCCTTCTCTGTTTAGCCCCATTAGTTTTAAGATTTTAAGAGGTTTGTCCCATTAGTCTGTCGATTTTGGTCCTGGCAAACGATAGTGAGCCTGTAATATTAAAATAACCGGCCTTCGGCCGGGACATTTATCTACCGAAAAATGTACAATTTAATATAGAAAAGGAATCTAATGGATGTTTCTTTTTTTAAAGTTTGATGGAGGTCTAGGGAGGAAACTAGTAAAATAATTAATAAATTAACACGTCGACCAAAAAGTGAACCATCCCCCCTTAAAACGCTTCATGTGGACACCGGTTGGTCCACCCTAGAACTTGTGTTATCGTCACTCATCTCAGATTGGAAAGGTGTTAGGTATTGTGGAGTATACACAAAATGAGGGACAGTGACAGACAACTTAATTAAATTCAAGAATGACCTGTTGAAGTAAAGGAAACAAGCCAGATAACTTTAGAAATCACAGTTTAAGGGGAGGTATTTAGTTTCTTCCCTAGAACTCCATCAAGCTTAAAATTACAGCCCCTAGACCCCCTTTCAAGATTAATTTGTACATTTTTCGGTAGAAAAATATCCCGGCCAAAGGCTGGTTCCTCTCAAATTACAGGCTCGCTATCGCTCGCCAGGAAAAAATCGACACCTAAATGGCACGAAAGTTCTTAAAATTGACAGAAATGGGGCGAAAGTTCTTAAAACCGCCAAACTAAAGGGGGCGAGCGTCTTAAAATCTAAAAAGCAATGGGGCTAAACATGAGAGAGGAAGGGGTCCAGAAAAAAATCCCTCAAGTGGAAATCTCCCCTTAAAATGAGCTTAGGAGTGAGTGAGTCTTCCACGAACGAAAAAGCCTGCTAAACGGCATTTTCAAGATATAACTTTTGCTTAACCCCTACAGTATCGGAGACGTCCTTTATAACGTGGCTACTGTTAGACGATTCTATTCAGTTTGAAAAGGGGCCTCCGGCAATGATTAGGCTTCGAACTATCTCACTTAACCCTTTTTACTACCACAGCTCACTCTTAATCATATAGGTAAAGTTAAATTAGAAAGACGTGGCCGGTACAGAAATGGATTAAAGATATCTCAGAAGGTTTAAGGGGAGGTTTCTAGTTTGTTTCCTACTCCTCCAGCAATCATAAAATTTCACCCCTTGACCCCCTTTCAAGATAAATTTGTACATTTTTCGGTAGAAAAATGTTCCGGCCGAAGGCCGATTACTCTTATATTACAGGCTCGCTATCGCTCGCCAGGATAAAATCGACACCTAAATGGCACGAAAGGTTTTAAAATTGATAGAATGGGGCGTACATTCTTAAAAATCACCAAACTAATGGGGCAAACATCTTAAAATCTCAAAAGCAATGGGGCTAGGGGCAATGGGGCTAGGGAGAAAGGGATCAAGAAAAAAGTCCCTCAAGTGGAAATCTCCCCTTAACCCGAGTATTGGATGATTTTATTCAGCTTTGGAAGGATCTCTAACAACTATGAAGCTATACAGACGATCTCATAATACGTTTAATCCTGGGAGCTACCACAGATCCTTCCTAAACTGAAGAAAATCGTCTAAGAGTGGCCAGGATACGATGAAAAGGACCTCACTGGTACTGGAAGGGTTTAAGGATTATAATTATACGCTAAATTTGTCTAGGTTATTGTTTAGTTTCATATTTCTAATCCATGTTATCCAAATGGCTCGAAAGTTTGAAGGCAATTGAGTACATATGGTTTAGTTAACCCGTTCAGTACCGGGGACGTCCTTTTGTCATCATATTCTGGACAACGATTAGACGATTTTATTCAGCTTAGGAAGGACCTCTAGCCATAATAAGACTCCAAACTATCGACCACAGATCCTTCCTTCCTAAGCTGCATAATATCGGCTAAATATAGCTAACAATCTTTAAAAAAATATAGCTAACAATCTTTAAAAAAATATAGCTAACAATCTTTTAAACAATTTCCTCACGATCCCCCTTCAAATAAATGCGTACATTTTTCGGTAGAAAAATGTCCCGGTTGCAGGCCGGTTCCTCCTAAAGTACAGGCTCGCTATCGCTCGCCAGGAACAAAATCACCTACTATTTTCACGACCACAGATCCATCCTTCCTCTTAAGGGGAGATATCGACTTGAGGATTTTTTTTCTGGACCCCTTTCTCCCTCATGTTTAGCCCCATTGCTTTTGAGATTTTAAGACAGTCGCCCCATTAGTTTGGCGATTTTAAGAACTTTCGCCCCATTTCCGTCAATTTTAAGACCTTTCGTGCAATTTAGGTGTCGATTTTATCCTGGCGAGCGATAGCGAGCCTGTAATTTAAGAGGAATCGGCTTTCAGCCGGGACATTTTTCTATCGAAAACTTTACACTTTACACATTTATCTTGAAGTGGGGTCTAGGGAGGAAAATAGAAAACAAAAATATATGATTTTTTTTTTTTTTTTTACCAAAACGTGAACCAACCCCCCTTAACCCCTTCTGTATCATGCATCATTATAATTAATATTACTGTCTCTTCCTGTACAGTCACCTCCTCTACCTCCTCCTCCACAACAACAACAACAACAAGATGAAGGCCTACAACAACAACACCACCGCCTTCTTCCTCGTCTTCACCTGCTACTTTCTGCTGCTCCTCCAGTAAGTACCAACACAAACATGGATTTGGTGATGGGCTGGTCTATCAGAGTGAGAACTGAGCGATCTCTGCCATACCCATAGCTTACTCTGACTGTTCCTTTTACTTATATATTTTCTAAATCTCAAGTGACGGCGTCTCTTCCGTGGATTGACCTCCAAATCTACCAAGATTGGAAGCCAAAGCGTCACATTTTTCCTTTGCCCCTCAACTTTCTCTTCATAATTGCTGAGGGGCACAGGGCCCTGGGTGGAGCTTTGGTTTCCCGGGCGTTTCCGCACCCTCCTCAGCTCCCCGCCATGGAGTGGCTTTGGTCACCCAGGCCAATATTGTGGTCGGCAGGGAGGGTTCTGTGGGGGCGCTCGGTTATGGCCTTGGTCTTGCTCGGGGCCTTGGGGCTGTTCGGCCAGGCAGCTTGGGGAACAGTAACAACAACAACATGGATTTAACCCCTTCTCTACCGGTGATGTCCTTTTACCTTTATTCTGGATATTATGAGACGATATTATTCAGTTTAAAAAGGGCTTCCAGCAATTATCAGGCTTCGATATTAGCCCATACTTACTTACTTACGATACTTAGCCCATTTGACTACCACATATCCTTTATAAACTGCACACAATCGTCTAAGTATAGCTACAATAAAGTTTAAAAGACGTTTCCGGTACGGAAGGGGTTAATACGTTTGCTAAAGCCGGTATCACACGAGAGCATTTATAGTCAACATTTTTCTGGCAACATTTGTGGAATATTTTGCACTGGTATCGGAAACTAGACTGATTATAGATGAATTTAAGTTGCAGAAATATTATAAATGTTTACCTCATAAGCTGCCAGACCAGTGTTAAGGATAAATGTTGAGGGAAAAAACGCTCGCGTGATACCGGCTTAAAATTGCTGAGTCAAATCACCACTTGCGGAGGAGGACGTTATTAATTGCTATCAGCCTATGCCCGAGAGGGAGTAGTTGAAATATTAAAAAAAAAAAAAAAAAAAAAAAAAAAAAAAAAAAACACATATTTCACTAACAAAAATCTTCAAAATATCAGATACAACTTGATGAGACCTTTACAATTTACCGTCAATTAAAAAAAAATAGGGTATAATTATTTATCCATATTAGGTGCAGGGCGGGCCAAGTTCGATCCTTCCTGTTTTACTCCATTAGTTTGTAGATTTTAAGACGTTTCACCTCATTAGTTTGGCGATTATAAGATGCTTCAACCCAATAAGGTGTCAATTTTTCCTGGGCGAGCGAAAGCGAGCCTGCAATTTTGGAGAAACCGGCCTTCGGCAGGGACATTTTTCTACCGAAAATGTACATATTTAGCTTGAATGGGGTCTGGGGGACGTTTTTTAGTTTGAAGGGGGCCTGGAGAGGCGTGTTTCTAAGTCTTGGGGGTAAACTAAAAACAAATTGTTCAAAAATGGCTAAAACAATGAAAACCCTCAATAATAATTAAACCAAATATCATAATAACCCCCGAGACGTTGCCCCTAATAGTGTTAAGGTATACTCATCGTATTTTAGGCTACACACTCTCAAACTGATGTCCACAGAATACTGATGGCGGGACAGCTGGTCGTACAAATGTGTGGGCATCTTGTATTTCTCATTATGCATATGTAGTTATCGAGGTTGACTTGTAGAACGATTTGCATTAATTTATATATATGTAGGCTATATATATATATATATATATATATATATATATATATATATATATATATATATATATATATATATATATATATATATATATATATATATAATGTTCAGTGTCTTTTAGTGAACCTAACACCAAGTTCTAAGTAGGCACCGTTATCAAGGCAATAAAACCCTTGTTACCAGGCAGGCGCTTAAGGGAGCCCACTTCGCTTTTCTCTCTCTTTCTCTCTCTCTCTCTTTGGCTTGTATCCATTCGGCCCCATTCAGCCTACTGTTTTAAGACATTTACCCCCATCCAAGTGTCAATATTTTCCTAGCGAGCGATAGCGTGCCAGCATATATATTTTTTGTTTTGACAGCAAGCTAAATTTGTACATTTTTCGATAGAAAAATTTCTCGAAGCCGGATTTCTCTATACAATGCTGGCTGGCTATCGCTCGCCAGGAAGAAATCGACACTTGGATGAGGATAAATCTTAAAACAGTTGACTGAATGGGGCCGAATGGATACAAGCCAGGGAAAGAGAGAAAAGGAGAGAAAGAGAACAAAAAAGCAGGAGACCCCCTTAAGGGGGGTTACCTGCTTTTTGTTATTTCTCTCCTTTTCTCTCTTTCTCTGGCTTGTATCTATTCGGCCCCATTCAGCCAACTATTTTAAGACGTTTATCCCCATCTAGGTGTCGATTTCTTCCTGGCGAGCGAAAGCGAGCCAGCATTATATGAAGAAATCCGGCTTCGCCGGAGAATTTGTTCTAACGAAAAATGTACAAATTTAGCCTGCTGTCAAACAAAAATAAAAAATATGCTGGCTCGCTACCGCTCACCAGAAAAAAATTGACACCTGGATGGGGATAAACGTCTTAAAACAGTAGGCTGAATGGGGCCAAATGGATACAAGGCAGAGAAAGACAGAAAAGGACAGAACAAAAGCAGGTGACCCTCCTTAAGTAGGCACTGTTGTGGAGGCAATAAAACCCTTGTTACCAGGCAGGCGATTCATTAGCTACCCAGTGTTGCCAACTAGCGGGTATAAATATCAGGGTTACCAAAATTAATGAAGTCTGCTAGATCGTAAATAATTGCCGAGAAATCGCTAGAATAATGCCACAATCTCTAGAATATCACTAAAAATTGCTAGAATATCACTGAAAATTGCTAGAATATCACTGAAAATTGCTAGAATATCACTGTAAATTGCTAGAATAATGCCACAATCTCTAGAATATCACTGAAAATTGCTCAAATCTCCTGAATATAGCTAGAATTCATGCCGCTAGATGTAAACAGTTGCTTCTAGATTGCAGTAAATACCTCTAGATCTAGCGGGGAAGTAGATCAATTGGCAACACTGGGTATGCTAGTCATCTCGCTAGCCCACTACTCTGTAAACATTGGGTCCTCAAATGCAGGACCCTCGACGACGTATACAGACTAATAACACACCTAACAAAGCCACTCCAACAGCTTCCTCTCTCTCCAACACCCCTTCTCCCCTCTCTACACTCTTCAGAAAATAGAAAAAAGTAGAAAGTAACAAGGAGGTACCGTTGTAAAGGCTTATCCCTCAATACCTTCACCTGACCTGACAACTTGTAGTATGGATGGGTCATTGAATTAGTGACCGTTGAAATCACAGTTTTAAGCCGGTATCACATGAGAGCGTTTTTATTCAACATTCGATGATCAAATTTTTTTATTCAACATTCGATGATCAAAAAATTCTGGCAACATTTGTGGATTATTTAACACTGGTATCGAAAACTAGACTGATGACCAATTAATTTACGCAACCGAAATAGTGACAATGTTGACCTCATAAGCTGCCAGACCAGTGTTGAGGGAAAAAGCGCTCGTGTGATACCGGTTTTAGGTAGACAATATTGCTGCCCGTTCGGTGACCGTATAATGCACTATAGTCTATTCGCTGCAAGTAGGGCAGAAATTATGACCTATAACCCCAGTAACTCAAACACGACTTCTTTAGTTTCCTCGCTAAACTTCCATCAAGCTTTAAAAAAATTACCCCCTAGACCCCCTTCAAGATAAATCTGTACATTTTTCGGTAGAAAAAATATCGCAGGCGAAGGCTGGTTCCTCTTAAAATTACAGGCTCGCTATCGCTCGCCAGGATAAAATCGACACCTAAATGGCACGAAAGGTCTTAAAATTGACACAGAGAAGGGGCGAAGGGTCTTAAAATCGCGAAACTAATGGTCCGAACGTCTTAAAATCTGAAAACTAATGAGGCTAAGCATGGAGGAGGAGAGGGACCAGAAAAATTACGCATCTCCCCTTAACCATGTGTTTTTTCTACTTTATAGGTCCGGGAGTGCCGCCCCCCGCTGCCCCCTGGAGCCGGAAACGAACCCCTCGGGGTGCAAATACGGCACCACGGAGGACTGGTGCCATAATGAAGTCTGTGCCAAGGTGAGTTGTCCATTGCATTATTATCTTAAGGGGAGGTTTTTACTTTGTTCCCTATATTTCCATCAAGCTTACAATTACACCTAGACCCCCTTTCAAGATAAATTTGTACATTTTTCGGTAGAAAAATGTCCCGGCCGCAGGCCGCTTCCTCTTAAATTACAGGCTCGCTATCGCTCGCCAGGAAAAAAATCGACACCTTAATAGCACGAAAGGTCTTAAAATTGACAGAAATGGGGCAAAATGTCTTAAAATGTCAAAACTACTAGGGCGAACGTCTTAAAATCTCAAAAGCAATGGGGCTAAACATGAGGGAGAAAGGGGTCCAGAAAAAAATCCCTCAAGTGGAAATCTCCCCTTAACCATGGCCAATGACTCATCGTCGGATGGTGAAGTACTGAATGCATGAGTTATATACACGTGTGAAGGAATGCATATAACCCATGAGAATGAAGAAATGGATAAAGATGGGATAAAGGATGAATTATTGAATAAGAGAATGACAAAAATTATGACGAAGACTGAATGAATGGGCGACTGAACGGGGGTGACCTGCTTTTTTGTTATTTCTGTAATTTTCTCTCTTTCTCTGGCTTGTATCCGTTCGGCCCCATTCAGCCAACTATTTTAAGACGTTTATCCCCATCTAGGTGTCGATTTCGTCCTGGCGAGCGATAGCGAGCCAGCATTATAATTTTAAAGAAATCCGGCTTCGCCGGAGACATTTTTCTATCGAAAAATGTACAAATTTAGCCTGCTGTCAAACAAAAATAAAAAATATGCTGGCTCGCTACCGCTCACCAGTAAGAAATTGACACCTGGATGGAGATAAACGTCTTAAAACAGTAGGCTGAATGGGGCCAAATGGATACAAGCCAGAGAAAGATAGAAAAGGACAGAACAAAAACAGGTCAACCCCCTTAATAAAACAGGTCACCCTCCCTTAAGGTGAATGTATGCTCGAATGGATGAGTGTGAATTGGTGACTCAGTGACTTAACTCCTTCTGAACCAGCATATTCTGTCAACTATTGGATGATTTTATTCAGCTTAGGAAGGACCTCTAGCGATAATAAGGCTAATTCACACTATCTCCACCCAACCCTCTTGACTAGCCTACCGCAGCTCCTTCCTAAGCTGCGTAATATCGCCTAAATATAGCTTCGAATGCACCATATACACACGTCGCTGGCACTCTACGGGTTAAGGGGAGGTTTTTAGTTATTTCCTTAGACCTCCATCAAACTTAAATTTACACCCCCTAGTACCCCTTTCAAGATAAATGTGTACATTTTTCGGTAGAAAAATGTCTCGGCCGAAGGCCGGTTCCTCTTAAATTACAGGCTCGCTATCGCTCGCCAGGAAAAAATCGTCACCTAAATGTCACAAAAAGTCTTAAAATTTACATAAATGGGGCGAAAGGTCTTAAAATCGCCAAACTAATGGGCGAACGTCTTATAATCTCAAAATCAATGGGGCTAAACATGAGGGAGAATGGGTTCCAAAAAAATATCCCTCAAGTGGAAATCTCCCCTTAATGAATGAATTACGGTCAGAGAATGAATGAACACACATGAATGAAGCGGTGGAGTAAACAAACAAATGAATGAGTGAGTGAGTGAGTGAGTGAGTGAGTGTGAGAGAATGAATGAACACACATGAATGAAGCGGTGGAGTAAACAAACAAATGAATGAATGAGTGAGTGAGTGAGTGAGTGAGTGAGTGAGTGAGTGTGAGAGAATGAATGAACACACATGAATGAAGCGGTGGAGTAAACAAACAAATGAATGAGTGAGTGAGTGAGTGAGTGTGAGAGAATGAATGAACACACATGAATGAAGCGGTGGAGTAAACAAACAAATGAATGAATGAGTGAGTGAGTGAGTGAGTGAGTGAGTGAGTGAGTGAGTGAGTGAGAGAATGTGTGAATTGCTATATATATATGTCAATGAATTAAGGGGAGGCAGACCGTTTTTCTGGACCCCCTTCTCCCTAATGTTTAGCCCCACTCGTTTTGAGATTATTATAAGATGTTCGGCCCATTAGTTTGGCGATTTTAATACCTTGCGCCCCATTTCGTTGTCAATTTTAAGACCTTTCGTGCCATTTAGGTGTCGATTATATCCTGGCGAGCCATAGCGAGCCTGCAAATTTAAGAGGAACCGGCCTTCGGCCGGGAAATTTTTCTACCGACAAATTAAAACAATTATCTTGAAGGGGGGGGCCCCCCCCCCCTTCAAGATAATTGTTTTAATTTGTCTAGGGGGTGTTTTTCTAAGCTTGATGGAGGTCTAGGGAGGAAACTAAAACAAATATATGAATACATGAATTAATAGACCAAACAAACGGCCCGTCTCCCCTTAATATGTGAGTGAATGAATGAACGAGTGGATGCATTGATGGGTAAGTTAGGGAGTGAATTGATGGGTAAGTTAGGGAGTCAATTGATTAATGTTTTATGACTTTTTGAGCAATTTTGGAGTATATAATGACACACACAATATACAGCCTTAAGGGGAGATTTCCACTTGAGGGATTTTTTTCTTTACCCCTTTCTCCCTCATGTTTAGCCCCATTGCTTTTGAGATTTTAAGACGTTCGCCCCATTAGTTTGGCGATTTTAAGAACTTTCACCCCATTTATGTCACTTTTAAGACCTTTCGTCCTATTTAGGTGTCGATTTTTTCCTGGCGAGCGATAGCGAGCCTGTAATTTAAGAGGGACCGGCCTTCGGCCGGGAAATTTTTCTACCGAAAAATGTACAAATTTATCTTGAAAGGGGGTCATGGGGGTGTTATTTCAAGCTTGATGGAAGTCTAGGAAACACACTAAAAACCTCCCCTTAAACTATCCCTCTGATTGTTTTGATAATATACGCATATATACGCATATATAGGTATAATATACGCATATATAGGTATAATTTAATATATTAATTTCACTCCCAACACCAAACAAATCCCAATGAAATTATAGAAGACATGTGATCTTCCCCGGATTCGAAATTGGGTTACCACATACGGATCTTAAACACTCTAACCACTACACCATCAAGACACTTAAGGGGAGGTTTTTAGTTGATTCCCTAGACTTCCATCAAGCTTAAAATTACTCCCCCTAGACCCCCTTTCAAGATAAATTTGTACATTTTTCGGTAGAAAAATTTCCCGGCTGAAAGCCGGTTCCTCTTATATTACAGGCTCGCTATTGCTCGCCAGGATAAAATCGACACCTACATGGCACGAAAGGTCTTAAAATTGACAGAAATGGGTCGAAAGTTCTTAAAATCGTCAAAATAATGGGGCGAACGTCTTAAAATTAGAAAAGCAATGGGGCTAAACATGAGGGAGAAAGGAGTCAAGAAAAAAATCTCTCAAGTGGAAATCTCCCCTTAAAGGTACATGAACAGCATGATGCACAGTATGTCTGTAACACTTAGCTCTATTGGCAGCTGTACAGTCGGCCAAATAAGGGATTCGTGGCACAAAGTATATTTCGTTCAATAATTGGCATCAGCACTATCTAAGCATTAATTCATCATTCCGAGTGAGATATACAAACATGTTCCTCTCTTTACACACCCTATTCAACATCTGACAGACATTAATACAACACACAGCAAGCAAAACGTAATGACATTGGAGACACGACGTATTTGGCCAACCGTACCTACGTCGTCTGTTTATAATAATATCTTTCTTTCTTGTGTCCAGGGCCCGGGTGATGTGTGCGGCGGGTATCGGGATGAGGACGGTAAATGCGGTGAGGGTACGTACTGCAGTTGTAACATCTGCTACGGCTGCTCTCCCTTCGACAACGTGTGCAAGGACCCGCAACTCATCAGCTGCTAGACCCTCCACCACTGCGGCTTGTTCTCACTCCAGCACCAGGTCACTAAACTCACGACAGAAATTAACCACTCCAATGGTTTAGGATCATTTTGGCCCACTATCACTCCGCCCTAAGTCTCTTCGGCCCCAAGTCTCTTCGGCCCCTCGTCCCAGGTTACAAACTCACGACAAAAAATAATCACTCCAACGGTTTAGAATAATTCCGGCCCACTATACCTCCGCCCTAAGTCTCTTCGGCCCCTCATCCCAGGTCACTATAGTCTATTTTTTCCAGCTGATGGTAAATTGAATCCCTTAGTATCTGATTTCTCGATTCTAGATGGACAAAATGTAATGTTGCTATGTCTCCACATCATAGTATTGCCAAGTTTTCATAATTATTAACATATTTCGCTACAAAAAATTGGTAATAGCCAATTAATCAGGATGGCGATTTACCCTCAGTTGGAAAAAAAATAGACTATAAACTCACGACAGAAACTAATAACTCCAATGGTTTAGATAATTCCGGCCCAAGTCTCTTCGGCCCCTCATCCCAGGTTACAAACTCATGTCAGAAACTAATAATTCCAATGGGTTAGGATCATTCCGGCCCACTATCACTCCACCCCCTGTAACTTTGTCAACTCCCCACCCCTCCCTGGTCACAGAACTCAACCAGCTACAAGTAACTCGTTCTTCTTTTGCGCTCGCCTCTGTTTTCGAACCGTCCTTTGTATCGGCGCTGGTTTAAAGAATATTATTAGGAGTGAAATCTTAGAAGAGAGGCATAAGGGACCACAATTGTCGTTCCGATCATTATCTGATACGTCCTGGCCAACCTAAGCTTCCTACTTGGGGGACTTCCTGCCGCAAATCCACGATGACCGAAGTCACCTATTCCCGTCCCCACCCACCTATCATACTAAAGGGCCCAGATACTCCAAATGTTTACGATTTTGCATTGCCCTACAGTCATCAGAGATACGATGTTGCATTTCCCTACGGTCATCATATCGCAAACAAAATCGGTATCGTAACTCTAGCGTCAGAAAATACATGAAAACAAGTCGCAACTGAGTATTGATAGCTTACCAAAGTCTATATTTTTTGAGTTTCAGAAAAATATAAAGTCGTGAGGAATGGATATTTTGTCATAAGTCTCTCCTAAAGTAAAGATCGCTTTTGAGTATCTGTGTCATAAATCAGCAAAAGGTAAAATGACCCACTCCCATTCTCCATAAATGTTTTCACTACTCTCTCCCTCCAGTCTCCACTGTTAACTGCTATAGTCTGTTCATTCTAGGTTGGTTAGAAAGCGTAACTTCTAACCTCTGTAACTCAAAAAGGACTTTAGTAATCGAGCTCATTTTTCTACCAAATAAGAAGACTTGGCAAGGGAAATTTCCAGCTCATTTGCTCTTGTCCTTTTTGAGTTACATAGGTTAGTTAGAGGTTACGATTTCTGCCCAACCTAGAATGAACGGACTATAGTGCCAGCTTCGTCAAAACATGGACCCCTAAAATCTATGTGTGTGTGGAATCTCAGACTGAAATAAATCTCCTCATTTATCCTTTACCTAACTCTTGCAATTCAGAGGTTTGCGGGGGGGGGGGGACCTGTTTTTTTTTATTTCTGTCCTTTTCTCTCTTTCACTGGCTTGTATCCATTCGTCCCTATTCAGCCAACTATTTTAAGATGTTTATCCCCATCTAGGTGTCGATTTCTTCCGCGAGCCAGCATTATATGAAGAGATCCGGCTTCGGAGAAATTTTTCTATCAAAAAATGGATGGGGATAAACGTCTTAAAACAGTTGGCTGAATGGCGCCGAATGGATACTAGCCAGGGAAATAGAGAAAAGGAGAGAAAGATAAAAAAAAGCCGGTGACCCCCTTAAAGATGGCTTTATTGCTAAAGAGGGGACTTTCCCACTATTTTCGCTCAATATACGTTGCCCTACTGCTGTACCCTGAGCGAATTGAAATGAGTCCCGATGGAAAATTGAGTTCAAATTTCCCTATAAAAAAACACTCCATTCAGTCTTCCCCTAGTCTGGCCTTAAAGAAAACCCAACACTTTCCTCTTTACAGCGAGCAGCCGGGACCCGGTAGCAAGCTTTTTCTCTCTCTCCCTCTTTCATAGTTTTACACTTGCGTTAACTCGATGATATAAACCGTTACATTATCAAGTTTTGTGTTTTGAAGACAATATGAGGTATTGCCTGTAACTTAAAATGAACCTCACATTAGTACCTGGTATAAATATTATAACTGTCACAAATACATGCAGAAGTGGACCTATTTTCCTTGAATTTCAGCTTCTAAAACACCTCTTTCTTAGGCAAGACCCTCTCACAACCGATGCTTGTAGCAGACTGATATTAGTATGGGAGACAAGGTTAGAAACTTATGAAAGCATCTGCAACAAGCGGAGCGGCTCAGTGCGATGTACAAGTACGTCGCCTGCAGTGAAAGGGTTAATTCTACAAAGGGATGCTTGTTGGGAACTTTGTCAAAGTTTTTCTGGAAATCAAGTTATACAATGTCAATGGCTTTAGTTTCGTCATACATAATCATGATATTGTGAAAAAAGTCAAGATTTGTCAGGCATGAACGCATGTTTTTCGGATATCATGCTGTGAGTCTTTTAATATTTTCTTTTCCTGTAAATGGGTTACAAGCAACATTCTGATGACTGTTTCGAGAAGTTTATATATGGTTGAAGTCAAGCTGATTGGACGATAGTTGGGAGGTAGTGATTTGTTGCCCTTTTCTTAAATTGGAGTTACATTAGCTAATTTCCATTCATAGGGCACAATGCCACTCTGCATTGTATTGTTAAAGAGTAGTGTTAATGGTTTTGATATCTCGTCTCTTAATTCTTTCAAAACTCTTGGAGAAATAGTATCGGGTCCAGGGGTTTTATTAGACTTAATTTTGTTAATGCTCCTTCATACATGTATTTCTATAATTACGATATTACTTATAATGTTATTATTGTTAATTAAAGCTGGTGTAACAAGTGGAATCGAATTAAAATCTTCTTCTGTAAAAACTGATACAAAAAAAAAAAATATATATTATTATTTATCTTCAACTTCATCATCAACAAGATCTCCGATTTCGTGAGCTAGTGGTCAGATTTGGGAAGTTATAATTTATTTACTTCTAATAAATCCATAGAATTCCTTTGGGTTTGACTTGCGCGAGTTTGCAATGCGTGATTCCAACTTGCTCTTACTTAGTTTACTCAATCTTTTGCCTTTTCGTCGGAGAATAAGATAGCTTAACCTGTCTGATTCAGTCTTTGTTCTACTGAAAGTGTTGTGGGCATTTTTTTTTTTTTTTGGCATGTTGACAATTTGTTGTTTTTGTGTTCCACCATTTAGGCTTATTGTTTCGAGTTGAGCGTGGATTTTCCATAGGGAATCAAGAATTTAAGGCGTAATTATATAATTAACCCCTACTATACCAGCGAGGCCTTTTAAACTTTATTCTAGATATATTGAGATGATTTTGTGCAGTAAGAAGGATCTGTGGTAATCAAATGGGTTAAGTGAGATATTACGAAGCCTGTTAATTGCTGGAAGCCTTTTTATTAACTTATAAAATCGTCTAATAATCGTCATGATGAAGTTGGAAGGACCTTACCGGTATTGAACGGGTTAAGCGCTTGTGATATATCAGTACAAATTTATATAGAGCAATGCATCTATATTTTGATATGCAATCCTCTAAACAATGCAATTATTATAGTATGTATATAAATACTATACAGGTATATACTTATGTATACTAATATTAACCTTTTATACCAAATATTGTAAAGCCGGATTCACACGAGCCTTTTTTCGAGCAATTTTTACGGGCAATTATGGTCTGGCAGCTTCAAAAATTACACTTCATCAGAATTAAACCGCCTAACATACTCTACCTTCAGTCTACTTACCGATACCAGTGCAAAAAAGTCCCGAAATATAACGAGAAAAAACTTGCTCAGGGAAAATTGACGGAAAAATCGCATGTGTGACAACGGCTTAACGCTATAGTTTATATATTGCTTTCTGTCCTGCGGCTCGAGAACATGATGTGCTTGTTTGACGGTATATTGCATTTTATTATTTCAATATAGTTCTATATAATTATAACACATGGTGAAAATACTATTATGTTAATTGCCAACTTATCCTAAGGCCTGGCATAATCATGATTGCCCAAATTAATACAAAGTAATTAAGTTCATTCAATCCTAGCATCTGTTTACCTGAGACTCAATTAAGTATCACCAATTAGGAAAGGTACTATTAGCGTGATTTCATTCCTGGTAATTGGGATTAACCCTTTCAGTATTCAGTGATACCATTTATATATTCAACTGGCTATCATTATACAATTTCATTCAACCTAGTAAGAACAAACAGAGGGTTACACAACTATCTCAAGTAACCCTTTAGCACCCACATATTCTGTCAAAATTGCATAAAATTGTCTAATGGAGCTGAAGCTCTTCAGTTGATTGCTGTGGCAATTTTTTATATTTTTATTTTTATTTTTAACAAGTAGCCCAGTAAAGACCAATAGGTTTGCTGTTGCTTGTCTTCTTTTGCATTTCTTTGTAATATGTAAAGGCGTCATGGTATCCTGAAGGGGTTAACTGCTTCACCATGATGGATGTGTGGATGGGGGCTGTGGGTGAAGTTTAAGCATTCAGTTGTTCTCGAGTCGGCCATAATAGAGGCTAGTGTGATACTCCTGTGTTGGAAGGCCCCACACACCCCACTTTAAACAATATATTTATTACATCAACATTATAACCTTGTATCTAAGCAGCCTTGTAACCCCCTTTATTTTCCTTGGAGCATGGATTATTATAATAATTCTGGAGCATGGTGACAAAGACTACTATTATGTGATCTGGCAAACATGGTGACAAAGACTACTATTATGTGATTTGGTAAACAGCATCAAGTAAGTTGTTGATACCCGAATTTCAGAGTTCTTTGACACTCTTCCACCTACCTGTCTAGAACATGGTTCAGACATTATCTGGGACACATTCGTTAACTTGTCAAGTTCCCCCCTATAGAAACAACCCAGGGAAGGGGAAAGTGAACACCTCTTTGACGTATTACACTTTGACCCTCGGTGTCATGCTCCGACTTAACCCCTACTGTACCAGAGGGTATTACCATATATTACCATAAATGTACCCTCCAGTACCAAGCAATGTGGTCAAAATGGCTTCAGAGTCAAGAGAGAACACCCTCCCAGTTAAAAGGGCCGCATATTATGGACGTACGTCGTCCGTCGCTGGTACTGACGAGTAGACTGTTTTACTGTCGGCCAACGTCCGTCGCTGGTATACTAAGGTTTAAGTGTATAGTCCATGCTCTATTGAGGGATTCTATCACATTTATGCTGCTTTCTATAAATGATAGAATGTAGCTTTTTACTGTATGTCTCACTGGCTTCAAGGCTTTGCTTCCTCTCCTTTAGTAATCAGTCTTCTCATCAAATATCATCTGCGAATATACTTTTTCTTCATTGAAATTATTATCTTGTCATGTTGATCAGATGGCACAGATGTCTAAAGTGACAAGATTTGTGACATCAGACTACTAAATATGGCTAGATGGTATAAATATTATATTATTTAATAATTTCTTGGTATTACAAATATTTTACTCAATAGCATATCAATTTGATTTGGTCAGTTTGACAAGATAATTTTGACTGTTCGAGCAGGAAGAGAGAGATTGATTGCATTTTTTTTAAACTTTTTCTTTTATTTTGAATGTTCAATTTGTGTTGATGTGAAGATCATCTACAGAATATCTAATGCTAGATACATATAGATGTACCATTCTTATGTGCTTAAAACTATTCGTTATATTATCAGTTCCAAATGTGGTTGGATCTGACAAAATAGTGAAATGAAGCCCTTCCATTTTATGTTGAATGGTACAGTTTGCCGCACATATTCCACTTCTCAACCATTTTAGCAAATCGTAACTTGGCAGCGTCGCTCCCACCTCCCCCATTCCACCTCCTACCAATAGTGGAAGGGAAGGAGGTGGAGCAAGGGAAGGGGGTTGGGGAAGTGGGTGCAGAGCTGCCAAATCACGACCCCAACACAATAGAATATGTGCAGCAAACTGTACCTGTTAGTTCTCGGCCATGCCTGTCTGAGCAATATTAATAACAAAATTACTATCTCTTGTACTTATAATCTTAATGTTGCGGTAATGTAAACAACTTAGAGAGACAGTACGCATGGCCTTATTAGTGACAGGAAACTATATATTTTGACTGAGTATATATTCTAATACAATTGAATTATAGACTGCCACGTTTAGGCTCCAATGTGCAATATAACAACGATCATTAATTACCCTTTGAGTACCAGCGACGTGTGTTATATTTTATGTTAGCTATACTTAGACGATATTATGCAGCTTAGGAATGATCGGGGTTGGTTGAGATAGTTTGAAGCCTTAATATTGCTAGAGGTCCTTCCTAAGCTGAATAAAATCGTCTCATAGTTGCCAGAATATGATGCAAAGGACGTCCCTGGTACTGAATGGGATGGTCAAACGAGTTGCTGGGTGCAAGAAGCTCAAGTAGCTCACAAGTGTACTTCTCATTCTCTAATAAAACTATAAAGCATTCTCGATTGTTTACTTGTTATTTCCTTATCTTCTTTACTTAGAGAAGGCCCAACTAAACTGAATATGTATGTGTTTATAAGAACATAAGAAAATGGGAGTCTGCAAAAAGTCGATCGGCCCATACAAGGCAGATCCCTGTATGTATGTATGTATGTATGTACTCAGGCACATACCCCATTGTTGGTGGTGGCCGACTCGAGACAGAGCCCGAACAGAAACAACATTCAAGGGTTCAAAATCTCAGGGTTCGGGATCACTTTCGCGTTCCCTCGCCCCTTTCTCTGTCTCAATGAGTAGGAGAATTTTACAAGGGGAGGAGGATTCCTAGCCCCCTGCCCCTCGAAACTGAATATAGCATTATGAATCGTTTACTTGTTATTTTCCTAACCCCTTACTTACTCAGAGATGCCACCTCTAAACGGGTTAAGGGGAGATGGGCTGGTTTTTCTGGTCCCCTTCTCCCTCATGTTTAGCCCCATTAGTTTTCAGATTTTAAGACGTGCGGCCCATTAGTTTGTCGATTTTATGACCTTTCGCCCCATTTCTTTGTCAATATTAAGACCTTTCGTGCTATTTAGGTGTCAATTTTTTTTCCTGGCGAACGATAGTGAGCCTGTAATTCTGGAAGATTCGGCCTTCGGCCGGGTATATTTTTCTACCGAAAAATGTACAAATTGATCTACAACGGGGATCTAATGGATTTTTATGTAAGTTTGATGGAGGTCTAAGGAGGAAATTAGAACAAATAATGAAAATATAAAAAAAATCAACCAAAAAGTGAACCCTCCCCCCTTAATATAGTACGATTACAGCACACATTCATTACAGCACACATCGATTACAGCACACATTCATTACAGCACACATCGATTACAGCACACATTCATTTATAAGCATTCCAGAATTGTGTTTATCTCCATGAGTCAAAGAAGTCGAGCACCGGGTAAAATGAATGTTGAATAGTAGTAACAGCAGTAACATAACAAAGCCACTCCAACAGCTTCCTCTCTCTCCAACACCCCTACTCCCCTCTCTACACTCTTCAGAAAAATAGGAAAAGTAGAATGTAGATACGAGGTGCCGTTGTAAAGGCTTATCCCTCCATACCTTCATCTGATCTGACATAGTCCGTTCATTCTAGGTTGAGTAGAAATCGTAACCTCTAACCTCTGTAACTCAAAAAAGGCTCCTCACTTTTTTTCTCTTTCTCTCCCTCTCTCTTTGACTTGTATCCATTCGGCCCCATTCAGCCTACTGTTTTAAGACGTTTATCCCCATCCAGGTGTCAATATTTTCCTGGCGAGCGGTAGCGGGCCAGCATATATATATTTTTGTTTTGACAGCAAGCTAAATGTGTACATTTTTCGATAGAAAAATGTTTCCGGCGAAGCCGGATTTCTCCATACAATGCTGGCTCGCTATCGCTCGCCAGGAAGAAATTAACGCCTGAATGGGGATAAACGTCTTAAAACAGTTGCCTGAATGGGGTTGAATGGATACAAGCTAGAGAAAGAGAGAAAAAGAAGAGAAAGGAAAACCAAACGGGTGAACCCCCTTAAGAGTTTGGGCCTATTTATTTGTATCAGGGTACCGGTATAGTGTGTGTATAAAGTAACACCCCGCTCTTAAGGGGAGATTTCCACTTAAGGGATCTTTTTCTTTACCCCCTTCTCCCTCATGTTTAGCCTCATTGCTTTTGAGATTTTAAGACGTTCGTCCCATTAGTTTGGCGATTTTAAGAACTTTCACCCAATATATGTCACTTTTAAGACCTTTCGTCCCATTTAGGTGTCGATTTTTTCCTGGCGAGCGAAAGCGAGCCTGCAATTTAAGAGGAATCGGCCTTCGGCCGGGACATTTTTCTACCGAAAAATGTACAAATTTATCTTGAAAGGGGGTCAAGGGGGTGTAATTTCAAGCTTGATGGAAGTGTAGGAAACACACTAAAAACCTCCCCTTAACACTAATTACCAATAACAAACCCCAATGCACTTGAATAAACTAACGAAAACATACGGTCCGGCCGGGATTCGAACTCGGGACACCACACCCAGCACATAAGCATCTAAACCCTTACACCATAATTATAGTGACCTGAATAAACTATAATTATGAGAACAGGTCAATTAAGAAATCCGCCTCCAATTAAATTATAGCCATAATTTAGATTAGTCGGCAGCCCACCTCTTTCATTATTAATTTGCTGACTGCAGGTTGAAAAATGTACAAATTTATCTTGAAGGAGGGTCTTGGGGTGTGTTTATTGTTTAGCTTGATGGAGGTCAATGGCGGATACTAAAAACTCAATATACAAAACATATATATAAATGAGCATATACTGTCTATACGCCCCATTAACCCCTTCTGTACCGGTGACATTATGTTGTATTTGATATTAGCTGCATTAAACCCTTCCGTACCCGCGACGTCTTTATATTTTTTTGTAGCTACTATTAGACGATTTGATTCAGTTTAAAAAGGGCCTCCAGCAATTAACAGCCTTTGAACTATCTTAATTAACCCTTTATACTACCACAGATCCTTCGTAAGCTGCTCAAAATCGTCCAAATATAGCTAGAATAAAATGAAAAACACGTCGCGGTACAGAAGGGGTTAAGGCGATTTGATGTAACTTACTAAGAAAGGATATATGGAAGCTAAAAGGATATATGGAAGCTAAAAGGATATATGGAAGCTAAAAGGATATATGGAAGCTAAAAGGATATATGGAAACTAAAAGGGTTGGTTGAGATAGTCTGTGGCCTTTTTAATTGGTAGACGTCTTTCGAAAGCTGAATCAAATCGTAAAGTAATATCCAAAATAAAGTGAAAGGATCGCCGCCGGTAAAGAAGGGGTTAAGGGGAGGTTTTTAGTTTGGTCCCTAGATATCCATCAAGCTTAAGATTACACCCCCTTCAGCCCCTTTCAAGATAAATTTGTAAATTTTTCGGTAGAAAAATGTCCCGGCTGAAAGCCGGTTCCTCTTAAATTACAGGCTCGCTATCGCTCGCCAGGATAAAATCGACACCTAAATGGCACGAAAGGTCTTAAAATGGACAGAAATGGGTTGAAAGTTCTTAAAATCGTCAAAATAATGGGGCGAATGTCTTAAAATTAGGAAAACAATGGGGCTAAACATGAGGGAGAAAGGAGTCCAGAATAAAATCCCTCAAGTGGATATCTCCCCCCCATTAAGGTATATTGACAGTACTATATATACCCTGGCCATAGAAGAATAGGACAGTATAATCAATATCAATATACTCACTTATCCATTATAAAATACACTTCTTCATTAGTATAGATTGGGTCGTTTTTCTAGACCCCCTTCTCCCTCATGTTTAGCCCCATTAGTTTTCAAATTTTAAAATGTTTGCCCAATTAGTTTGTCGATTTTAAGATTTTCCGCCCCATTTCCTTGTCAACATTAAGACCTTTCGTGCTATTTAGGTGATTATTTTTTCCTGGCGAACGATAGTGAGCCTGTGATTTTGGAAGAACCGGCCTGTGGCCGGGAAATTTTTCTACCGTAAAATGTACAAATAAATCTAGAAGGGGGATCTAATGGATGTTATTTTAAGCTAGGGAGGAAACTTATAAAATAATAAAATTATACAAAAATGGTCAAGTAAATACGCCCATCTCCCCTTTCAATACGCCCATCTCCCCTTTCAATACCTAATTACTGTATACCTTGATCATGTCATTCTATGCTGTACAGAGTAGAGGATGCGACCATACCCCCCCCCCCCCCCCCACACACACATAATATTGACCTACATACAGTATACACACACACACACACACACGACAGGGGACATCCCGGTTGAATCAAAACAAACAATGGCATGTGTGAAGCCATATTTTATATATTTATTTTTGTATGTTTGTCTGGCTGAGTGACGTGAGGGTCGACGCTCGAAGGTTGTACAGTTGGGTAAAAAATATATGTACGGTTGGCCTATAAATCATGTCTCCGCTGTCATGACGTTTTGCTCGTTGTGTGCTGTATCAATGTCTGTCAGATGTTGAATAGGGTGTGTACAGATAGGAACATGTTTGTATATCTCACTCGAAACGATGAATTAATGCTTAGATAGTGCTGATGCCAATTATTGATCGAAATATACTTAGTGCCGCGACATCACTTATTTGGCAGACTGTACAACTACTGACAAATGTTAGTGAGCTTTTTCGATTTTCTGCATATAAATGTATCCATTTAGATATATGATTTGATCAGATCAGCTATATATTAATAAATACATACTATGTATTTATTTTTCCTATGTGGATTAAGGAGACAAAAGGCAAAACTGCCTGTGACGAGTGCCTCCCCCAGATTTGAAAGAGTGACAGGGCCAAAATCGAGGAATGTTCGAGCCAAAATATCTGGACATACGGAGTTTGAACCAATTTAACACTTTTGTTGCGGCACTTGTCATATGACAATTGCTTGGACTCCACTGGACCATACAGGGTTTTTGGACTAAAAGTGACCATCATTCCCTGCACATTTTCATGTATAAATAAGAGCTAGAACTTATTTCAATTATATATCCCTGAAAGCAGAGGAATAGACCTTTCCAATGACACCTGAATAATTTCTGTACACCCATTGGTTGCCGTGCAACAATATTGCACAGGTGATGCTAAATCGGTAGAAAATAGCGAGTTTGAGCAGTTTTCGCTATCCCTGAGTCTGTATGGGAGTTGGAGATGTTTCCCACTGCCACTTGTGATGGCCCAGACACGGCTGGCAGTGGATGGGATGGACCCAGGCAGCTTATACTCGCTCGCCTGCCTCCCAGGCCTTGTTCAAGGCAGAAATTCGGCAATTGTCATATGACAAGTGCTGCAGTGATGACTGTATTTTTTATATTACTGCCCGCAGTCATTGAATTAAGTCATAGGATGAGGAAAAGATGGATTCAGGGAGAGAGTTCCAGAGCTCAGCTGTTGAATAGAAGAAAGAGTGGGAGTATCGTTTCACTCTTGAGTTGGAGAATTGCACAGAGTAGGGTTGAGATTGTGTTGCAAGACGAGTACTACGTACCCTACGTAGAGGAGGTGGTATACACTGGGAGAGCTCTGATTAACACTGGTTATTGTAGTAGCGATAGAATAGCGAGAGAGATGCAACATTGAGGCGAAGAGAGAGATTGCTGAGAGTCGGTGAGTGGACGGGAGTTAATGATACAAAAGGCTTTCATTTCTACTTTGTCTAGGAGTACGGTGTGAGAGGATCCTCCCCCCACATGTGAACAATACCCAATACAAGGACGCACTGTGCCCCTGTACAGAGCAAGACGCTGTGCAGGGGTAAAGAACCCATTGAGGCGGTTGAGCACTCCCAGCTTTTGGGAGGCTGCCTTAGCAAGAGTGGTAATATGGTCCTTCCAAGAGAGAGCAGAAGAAAAAGAGACACCGAAAATACTGAGAGAAACTTAAGAATTTATTGGTGTATTGTTGAAGTATAAGGGATAGTCCTCTGGGAGTTCCCGACGGGTAGTAAGATGGAAAAATTGGGTTTTGGAAGCATTAAAGGCAACAAGGTTTTCTCTGCCCCAATTGGAAATAGTAGTTAGATCAGAAGATAAGTGTTGTATGGCTTCATTACGTTTTATATTGAGGGATTGCTTGCTGGGGCATTCTGGAAAACTAATTGAGTAGTGTGAGGTAGAATTGTCTGCGTATGAATGGATGGGAATGGAGGTACAGTTGAGAAGATGATTTATGAAAATTATAAATAGAATGGGCGATAGGACATAACCCTGAGGAACACCGGAGTTGATAGGATGAGGAAGTGAGCGATGGCCATCCACAACCGCAGCTATGGAACGGCCGGAAGGGAAACTAGAGACAAAGGAACAGATGGAAGGATAGAAACCGAAGGAGGGTAGTTTAGAAATTAGAGGTTTGTGCCAGACTCTATCGGAGGCCTTCGATATGTCTAGTGCAATAGAAAAGGTCTCACCGAAGTCCCGAAAGGAGGACGACCAAGAGTTAGTAAGATATGAAAGAAGATCACCAGTAGAGCGACCCTTAAGAAAGCCATACTGGCGATCTGAGAGTAGATTATGAGAATTATTGTTATTATTTTATGAGATGCCGAAGCCTCCAACCAGGGTGCAGAAACACCAACAGGATGAATCCATACAAAACACCCGGAGGCACTGGAGAGAGACTACGGCAACTAAGAAGAAGGAAACACAAAAAAACAGACATATTGAACACAAATATAATGAATAATAAAAGATTACACAATGGAGAATGTCAAGTATTAATAAAATACTATAAAATAAAAAGGATAAAATAAGTTTACAAATATAATTAATGCTGTGAAAAAGCATTAACTCTAGACTTAAAAATGGAGATATGAGCTGAATTGACTAGCTCATTTGGCAACTGATTCCACAAGTCAACCATGGCCGGCACAAATCGCCGTGAAAACTGTGTAGTAGAAAAATTCACACGGCTCATGGCAAGTTCATTGAGATTGCTTGTGAATCTAGTTACACGAGCCTGGACATAGGGACCAGGCAGAACCCCATGTAAGGGATGCTGAGGATTGTTAAAATCTTTAAATAAAAAACTAACTACACCGATGATACAGATCAATAGACAAATGAGGTAGAATAAAACTGATAGAATTCAGGGACCTTTCAAGCAACTTGAGATTGCAGTCATCTGCTGACAACCAGACTGGTGAGCAGTATTCGAAGTGTGACAAAATAAAAGCATAAAAAGACTTGATAACTGTGGGGTCACAAGCAAACGTTTTATAATACTTCCGAAGCGGACCAACTTTCTGGGAAATGGAAGAGGAGGAAGAACGAATAATTTTTAAAAAGTAAGTTTGGGATCCAGAGTAACTCCCAACAAATGCAGAGTATCCACATTCTAAATTTGCTCGCCAGAAACTTGTAGATAAGGATGGGGAGAATCCAAGGTACAAGATTTACTGAAGATAATGGAGTGTGCTTCACTAGCATCAAGTTTCATACCCCAAAGTTGTCACCATGATATAATTTTGGCTAAATCCCTATTCAGAGCAGTAGCAATTTCGTGTTGATCAATTGGTGATGGAATTGACGCATATAAAGTAGTATCATCGGCATAAGAGATTAGTTTATTTTCAAGCTCGGAGCTCAGGTTAGCAGTAAAAATAATAAAAAGCAAAGGCCCAATGACACTGCCTTGTGGAATACCAGAAACCACAGGAACAGAAGGGGAACGACACCCATCAATGACCACAAACTGAGATCTATTCGTAAAAAAATCTTAAAAGATCCTAAAAAATATTGCCACCAATACCAATGAGTCGTAACTTATACAGAAGTGCTTTATGGTTGGCTAAGTCAAAAGCAGAACTAAAGTCAATAGCCATGACACGAGACTCATGCCCCTGATCCAATGAAGACTGCAGGTCATGGGTGAGTGTCAGAAGTGCATCACATGTACCCAGTCCCATATGAAAAACAAACTATGAGTTTGGTATCAAATTATGACTATTACAATAAGAGGAAAGGCGTCTGGTTGAATGCCTCTCAAAGATCTTGGATAGGATAAGCGTAATGGAGATAGGGCGATAATCATTAGAAGATGACGAGGCAGTATTTTCTTTTGGAATAGGAGTGATACTAGCCTTACGCTAGCAAAGAGGAAAAATACCCGATTTCAAAAGCAACCTAAACACCACGGCCAATTTAGGTGCTAAGACCACTGCAACTTTTTAAAGAAGAGGGGGAAAAACCCATCCGGGTCTGTGCCACCATACGTATCAAGATCCAGCAAATACCTTTTCAGTTCAGCTGATTTGAATGCCATTGAATTGAGGTCGGGTCTAGGGAAACATGTCAATTGCAAAGACAATTCCTGATTACTCTGCTTATTAATAACAAATATTTGAGAACATATTGGCCTTCGATAATGGATCAAAAGAGATGGAGTCATCAGAATCACAAAGAGGAGGCATTGAGGAAACTATTCCAAATAAAGAGGACTTAAAAGTAGACCACCATTTATGAGGCTGTGTAGCTCCTGCCAGAACATCCTGAAGATGGGAGTTATATTCCCTCTCAGCAGCAGCATAAACTCTCTGTGCAACTGCCCTTAGATCACCATAATTTTCCCAATGCAAGGGGGTTTGATTACGCCTCCATAGACGATATGCAGCCTGTTTGTCATCAAATGCACGCTTGCAGTCATCATTAAACCATGCTTTTATCCCTGATACGAGATTTAATTGTTTTCGATGGAACTCTTTTGCGAAGGATATGAAGATGGGAATTGTTGAGAGTCGAAACAATGTCATGGGATCTTAGTATGAGATTCCACTCAATATTACAAACATCGTTACAAACATTGTCCCAGTTAACCCGGTATTTAAGGTTGACTTTACACGCGAGAATAATATCAGGAACAGAAAAATCAAGATTAATTTTACACATGATGGCATTGTGGTCGGAAGTGCCAACAGGTACAAGAACGGAAGTTTCCACAACGCCAGGAATATCTGTTAGTACTAGATCAAGAAAAATTCCAGATATGAGTAGGTCTTTGGATTATCTGTTCACAACCAGAATGATAAGTTTGCAAAATCCAAGGCAGCAAGACCACTTCTATTAGCTGGACAGACCGAGTTCAACCACTCTTTATGATGCGAATTGACATCACCAACAAAAATAAAGGATGATTTGACATCTACAGACTGTATTGAAGCCATGGCTGTTAGGAGTCAGTCTTATATGTCATTGTTAACATCAAGATTTCTGTACGGACTAACAATATAATGATTACGATCGCTTGAAACTTTAACTAACTGCATATCATGGCATTTACAAATATGCTTAGTTAAGCACTGAGCATTATACCCAGATCTAATATACAAGCTCATTCCACGAACACGAGGAATAGAATCACGGTGAATAAGAACTTGTTTACTGATGTTCGTTATGAGAAGTTCAGAATTATCTCTATAACCAGAGACAAGGGTTTCAGAATAAAAGACAATATCATAATCAACATAGGCCAATGTTAGATCCTTGATGTTCTTATAGACCACGAATATTGGAATAAAATACACGACAACTTGTCACAGATTATCTGTGAGGACCGGGATTAACTTCTATATCACCGGACAAAAGGAGAAACAAAAACAAAAAAAGTAGAAAACAAAACACCATACTCAAAAACATAATGATGGATATATACAGGTCGACCCAGACAGAGCCATCACATCTGGGTAAGGTAAAAAAAGCCCCAAAGACACCATATCCAGGGGAGAGCAGTAACGGTGGATATTATTTTTTTAAGAAAAAAAAAGAGAAACCGAAAAAGAAGGCCAAATCTCCTGAAAATCCACCAGACTCAGAAGCCTTCCTCATTGGTCTGCTACCCACCATGAGGAAAAAAACAGGAGATTGTAGGAAAAGGAAAGAAAGTTGCTGTATAGCACCAAACAGCAGGGATGGGTGAAAACGGACAATGTAAGACTTTGGTGCAGGCTATGGCAGCATCCTAAACATCCATCATGGTAAAATACCAAGATTTGCTAGATGGACTTTGACTAAAATATAGTTCATCCGCCCTTTGACAGGTATTGTTTTTAGTCCTGCAGGGTGTCTAGCCACCCAGCCTCCAAGTGAGAACCTGGAGGGGGAGCCGGTTTAGTCGCCGACGACCCGACCATGAAACAGGTAGTATCAGATTACATGTTACTGATAGCAGGAAAACCTGACCTGACCTGAGTAAGAAGATAATTATATGATTAAGAAATTTAGAAGTAAGAATAGTTTCAAAAACTTTAGAGATACAAGAGATGAGAGCAATTGGACGATAGTTGGAGGGTTAAGAGCAGTCATTCTTCTTTGGAACAGGTTGAATGAAAGCAAACATCCAGCAAGAAGGGAAGACGTTAGAGGAGAGCTAGAGACAAAAGAGTTTGCCTAGGCAGGGAGTCAGCACGGAAGCACAGTTTTTTAGTACAACAGGAGAAACAACATCCGGACAGTACGCCTTCTTAGGATTAAGCCCAGAGAGGGTAGAAAGTACATCTTTAAAAGAGATTAGGATATCAGGCATAAGGTGGAGTTTCTAGTGAAAGTTTGAGCGAAGAGTTCAGCTTTATCAGAGGAAGAAGTGATGGTTGTGCCATCAAACTGGAAAAAGGGAGGAATAGACAAGGAAGAAAAATTGTTGGAGATGTTTTTGGCTAGATGCCAGAAAGATTGGGAAGAGCTAGAGTTGGATAGTTCAGTTGATTTATTATTGATGAAAGAGTGCTTGGCGAGTCAGAACAGATTTGGCTTGATTCCGGGCAGAAACATAGGAAGAATGAGATTCTTGAGCTTGAAGGCGTCGGTACCCTTCGAATGCTTCCTCCTTGTTTGCGGACAGCAGTAGAACAAGCAGGAGTAAACCAAGATTTTTTTGCATTAGTCTGTGAGAAAGAAAATAGAAAGTATGCCTCCATGACCGATAGGATTACCTCGGTAATGCGTTCAGCACCCTCCGAGGGTCCCCGGCACATGGAAGCAAAAATAATTCCATGGAAATCAAAGAAATACTGCCGAAGAGCCTCCCAGTCGGCACCGCCAAAGTACCACAAGCACCGCTGGCTGGGAGGATCGGGTGGCCGTACTGGTGGAGATTTCTGAGAAAGGAGAAATGGATAGAATGTGTTCCAATTTAGAGTTTAGATAATCAAAGAATTTGGGAAAGTCGGTAGAGTTAGGGGAAAGATAGACAGCACAATAATGGTTAGTACGAGAATGACAGGATAGTTTGGGCCATAAAGTTGAGAATTCAGAGGAGTCGAAATCGGGAACACAAGAGCAAGTGAGTTTGTTGTGCACGTATGCACATCATCCGCCTTTGGCTATGAAACTAGGATAGAGAAAGTAGGAGGGTACAAAGAAGGGGATGCTGGCAGTTGCTTCAGACACCTGAGTTTCAATGGGGAAAAGAAGATCAGGTTTGTAGGAGGAGAGATGGTGTTCAACAGAGGGAAAATTAGAGGAAAGGCCGCGAATGTTGCAGAAATTAATAGTAAGAGTAACAGGCTGAGGCCCAGAAAATGTTGAGAGGTCGTCAGGGGAAGGTCGGGCGGGTGTGGGGGCATTTATTGTGGAAGGAGGAAGTGTGGTGTGCGTGTTTAGTATAGTGAAGTAGATAGGAGGAGTAGGTGTTTGTGAGAGAGAGCTGGATTACTCTCAGTGTAAGTGAAGCCCAATGAAAATCAGTATGAGAGGCCAAGCAAATGAAACAGGAGTTCCAGCGACTCCTTATCAAATGCCTATAGCCTCTCCTGGGTCTAGCCCCGTTCGACTGTTGCCTACAATCTCCCCCTGTGTTACTTAGGTCTGGCGATATTGGTGGCCAGACGAGGGGTCCATCCAGCGGTCTGGTACCCACTTATTTACACTTACGCTGTGGGCATATTTCCGATATATTAGGGCTCATTCAGGCACTTCTGAATGATTGAGCAAGTGCCTGAATGAAATGAAATGTTTTCAGCCAAAATCTAGAAGAAAATAGCTTCAAAATGAAACGAGAATGAGCTTCGTAGCGCACTGGATTAATCCGCAGCGCTACCATAGACATCGGCAAATATTCGCTATACTTAGCGAATTTCGCTAATGTCGAGCTACATTTGCCTTTGGCAGCGCTGCATATGTCTATCGGGAAATGGCTAATATCCCTTAGTGCCGCGGCCGTCTGGCTGGAGAGCAGACGGGGGCCTGCCGCGCTCCCGTTCACTCGGACTCGTCTCCACAGGCTTTAAAAGCCTGTAAATTGCTATAAATTGCCATGGCATTCTGGAACGTTTCCCGCAGCCAATGGGTTCAATTTTTGGTAAAAACAAAAAATTATTTAATAATTATTTTTCTAGTTTCCTCCCTAGACCTCAATCAAACTTTAAAAAAAACATCCATTAGATCCCCCTTCTAAATTAATTTGTACATTTTTCGGTAGTTCTTCTAGAATTACACGTTCACTATCGTTCGGCAGGAAAAAATCGACACCTAATTACTCGTCCCAACTGTCCTTAATACTTGCCAGACATTATTTATACATAAGAAGAACATACAAAATCGGAAATCTGCAGAAAGCCTATTGGCCCATACGAGGCAGACTCCTTCTTCCCTACATGCTCTTACCTACCTACCTACCTACCTGTTCTTAAACCGTTCCGTACCGGCGATGTCTTTTCAACTTTGTTCTAACTAGTATTACACGATTGTATTGACTATAAAAAAGGGCCTCCAGCAATTAACAGGCTTCGAATGATCTCACTTGACCCTTTTTACTACCACAGATACTTGTTTAACTGCACAAAATCGTCTAAATATAGCTAAAATATTATGAAAAAGATGTCGCCGGTACAGAAGGGGTTAATACTTTCCTGACATTATTTATACCTTTATTTACGTTTGTCAACTCCGCCGACGTTAAGGGGACCGACCCGCTTGTTTTTCTTTCTGGGTAGTAGCCACTGGACCCCATTCAGCCTACTGTTTTAAGACTTTTATCCTCATCCAGGTGTCGATTTACACCTAACGAGCGATAGCGAGCTAGCATATTTTGGATTATATTTTAGACAGCTGACTAAATTTGTACATTTTTCGGTAGAAAAATGTCACGGCGAAGCCGGATTTCTCCATACAATGATGGCTCGCTGTCGCTCACCAGGAAAAAATCGATACCTGAATGGGGAGAAACGTCTTAAAAAAGTAGGCTAAATGGGGCCGAATGGATAAAACCCAGAAAGAAAAAGCATGTCGGTCCCCTCAAGAAGACTATAGCTATATTCTGTTACCGCAAATGCCTTCGCCCCTCGTTATATAAATACATACACATAACTACATACACATGAATACATACACATGAATACATACACATAACTACATACACATAAATACATACACATGAATACATACACATGAATACATACACATAACTACATACACATAACTACATACACATAAATACATACACATAAATACATACACATGAATACATACACATAACTACATACACATAAATACATACACATAAATACATACACATGAATACATACACATAACTACATACACATAAATACATACACATGAATACATACACATGAATACATACACATGAATACATACACATGAATACATACACATAACTACATACACATAACTACATACACATAAATACATACACATGAATACATACACATAACTACATACACATAAATACATACACATGAATACATACACATGAATACATACACATAACTACATACACATGAATACATACACATGAATACCCCCGGACAGAAAGGACTGGGGTTCCTCCTGGAAATGTATTTGACTTGCAGTGTGCTGGCTTTACAATCCAGAAGGGTTGATAGCCTCTGAAGTCCTATTTTAACTAACTCCCCCCCACCTGAAACATTGACTATCTCTTGCTCTCTCTTCGTGCATTCTGTTAAGGGGAGATATCCACTTGAGGGATTTTTTTCTTGACTCCTTTCTCCCTCATGTTTAGCCCCATTGTTTTCCTAATGTTAAGACGTTCGCCCTATTATTTTGACGATTTTAAGAACTTTCAACCCATTTCTGTCAATTTTAAGACCTTTCGTGCCCTTTAGGTGTCGATTTTATCCTGGCGAGCGATAGCGAGCCTGTAACTTAAGAGGAACCGGCTTTCAGCCGGGACATTTTTCTACCGAAAAATGTACAAATTTATCTTGAAAGGGGCTCAAGGGGGTGTAATCTTAAGGGGAGGTATTTAGTTGATTCCCTAGACTTCCATCAATCTTAAAATTACTCCCCATTGACCCCCTTTCAAGATAAATTTGTACATTTTCGGTAGAAAAATGTCCCGGCCGAAGGCCGGTTCCCCTTAAACTACAGGCTCGCTATCGCTCGCCAGGAAAAAATCGACACCTAAATAGCGCGAATAGTCTTAAAATTGACAGAAATGGGGCGAGGGTTCTTAAAATCGCCAAACTAATAAGGCAAGCGTCTTTAAATCTCACAAGCAATGGGGCTAAACATGAGGGAGAAAGAGGTTCAGAAAAAAATCCTCCAGGTGGAAATCTCCCCTTAAGCTTGAAGGATATCTAGAGACCAAACTAAAAACCTCCCCTTAAGGACTTACTCCAGGTTTATACCAACTATATACAGCTAGTTTGTTTGTTTTAGTACTGACAGTAAATTGGTATGTTCCGATATTGATTACTCAACTAGTTCGAAGATTTGGTAGCGAAATTTTGGATGTTGATTATGAAAACTTAGCAAAAATGTGACGCAGATACAAAGGAATTTCATACATTTCCACCAAGAATCCAGAAATCAGCTGTTAAAACATTGAATTTACCGCCAGATGAAATGACACCGACTATAGTTCACACCTTCAGTAGTTTCTTCCTTTATATGCTGGCCATCAGTAGACGATTTTATTCAGCAAAGGGAGGACGTGTGGAAGTCATGAGGGTGAAGGGATGTATACGTCACCTCTTTGCTTCCTATAGGACCTATTTAATCTAAGTAAAATCTTCTAGTGTTAACCGGCATAAAATATAGACGTTTATTATAATACTGAAGGGGTTATGGGGGTAGTGGCTATTTTTTGGTCTATATATTTATCTATTTACATATCTTATTGTAACCTCGCTAGACCTCCATCAAGCTTAAATAAAACAACCCCTAGGCCTAGATCATCCTTCAAGATAAATTTGTACATTTTTCAGTAGAAAAATGTCCCGGCCGTTATACATAGAATTACAGGCTCGCTATCGCTCGCCAGGACAAAATTGACACCTAAATAGGATGAAAGGTCTTTATATTGACAGAGAAATGGGGCAAAAGGTCTTACAGTTACCAAAATAATGGAACGAACATCTCAAAATCTCAAAGCTAATGGGACTAAACATGAGAGATAAAAAACAACTATACCTTCCCCTTAACCCTTTCACGCATTTATGATGCAGAGGTTGCCAGATTAGCAATAAGAAATAGAGTTCTCTCACTTTTATAATTACCTCTCCAAAATTAGTTTCCTGCCCACAGCTAACTCAAAGACAACTGCAGAGGTTGAAGTAACTAAACTAAAGGTTTCTAAATACCCCTGATGGTAACAAAGGCTTTAAAGTATCCCCAATAGGGTCAAAATCGCGTCATATGTCGGAGAGGGTTAACTGTATTGCCAGTCGTCAGGAACCTTCTCCTACACGACAGGAGTGAAGGCGGTGGTGGCACACAAGCGATTTTTCCTTCAATTTTTAGGGGCAAGTTTTGTTTGTCAGCTCCAAAATATAAGTTCCAAAATAATTAAGCTATCTATCTATCTATCTATCTATCTAACTATCTATCTATCTATCAGAACACAAAGCACAGAACCAACTATGCGCTAAGGACTTTTAGCTTAATGTAGATTACGTAAATCACTCTGTAAAAAGTGTATGTGTATGTCTTTTTATGAAATAAAATTATGACTGACTGACTGACTATCTATCTCAACGGTTTGCTCACAGATGTATGATCAAGCCTTGTATCTTTTTAAGAAAATGTTTACTTAACAATGATGATAGCTTATATTTGATGAAGGAAGTAAAGAATATTTTATTGAATATTTATAATATCGAATGTTTAATGGAAAATGACATTGACGCAGTAAAATCTAGAATTATTTGTATTCAAAGCCGTGAACCAACTATGAGATAAATGTGCTTCACAATTCTCTTACTATGTACAAAGTTTGATGTAGCTTTTACGAAATAAAATATTGAGTCTGAGTCTGAGTCTGAGTCTATCTATTCAGGCACATTTCCCTTTTGTTTTTGTTTTTTAGTTGGGGGTGGCCGACTCGAGACAGAGCTTCTTAACATAATCTACCTCTAGTCTAGTTTCCAATGCGAAAAATCTTCAACTTAGTAGAAAAACAAATCTTGCTTTTCGAAAATTGCCGGAGAATGCGTTCTCGTGTGACACCACCTTCAACAAATTGGTTACCAACTTGTTTTTAATTTCACCTCAGTTTTTTCAGTGGTAAGGATGCTGAAGTACCTGCTGGGTTTTCTATCTTCTCACTTAAGGGGAGATATTTGCTTTTTCTGGACCTCCTTTAATTAGTTTGTCGATTATAAGACCTTTCGTCCGATTTCTTTATCAATGTCAAGACATTTCGTGCCATTTAAGTGTCGATTTTTTTTAGGCAAGTGATAGCGAGCCTGTAATTTTGGAGGAACTAGCCTTCGGCCGGACAAATTTTCTACCGAAAAATGTACAAATACATCTCAAAGGGGGTTCCTGAGGATATTTTATTAAGCCCCGAAAGGGGTTGAAATAGGGGACCTATCCGCTCACCAAAGGCGGCTTTCTAGGGCCTTTCCTAGATGATGTGAGAGAATTGGGTTCTAATCATGTGGTGATGGGCTGATCTATCCGAGTGAGAGTTGATCATTTTCTGCCATACCCATAGGTTACTCTGACTGTTCCTTTCACTTATAAGTTTTCTAGATCTCAAGTGGTGGGAGGCTAGGAATCCTACCTCATTTGTATACTTTTTCCTACGAACAGAGACAGAGAAAAGGGGCTTGGTAACCCGAAAGTGGTCGGCCACCACCAGCAATGGAGCATGTGCCTGGGTATATCGATAAATATATAGACCCCCTTAAAGTCATGCTTAAAGAATTAGATGTCGTTGTTCTGATTAGATTAATAATAAGGTTGAAATTCAATTGGGTTTGATAAAAAGTTAAACTTTTCTTGTCCACAGTAGAGAGGTGAATAAAAAGGGTCAACTCTCGATATCTTTTCCACAGCAATAGAATTGATGATGATGATGATGATGATGATGATGATGATGATGATGATGATGATTTTATTCTAGCCTAATAGGGTTCCTAAAAAGGGTAAACTCTCTATCTCTGGTCCACAGCAATAGGATAAATAAAAAGGGTACTCTCTCTTGTCCACAGATATATTTTTATACTCCATGAACCGTGCCTCCTACTTTAAGACACTGCCAATAAATCGTACATAGGATTCTAGGTTCGCTATGTAGCTAATTATATTTGTACTAACATATATCACAAGCGCGAGTATAGAAAATGCTAGAGTATACTTTCAAAACGCGGAAGGATTTTTATCATAGTATAAGAATGATATTACCTAAGCCGTTTCTTCCATTATAGTTCCGTATATTATAATGTGTAGTGGAATGATTTACTTGATAGCTTAACCCTTACTGTACCAGAGGATATTACCATAAATGTACTGTCCAGTACCAGGCAGTGTGGCCAAAATGGCTTGAGAGGCAAGAGAACATCCTCCCACCTCAAAAGTTGGTGAAGCACTGATCCAGACAGCCTGTGAAGGCTTGCAACCAAGCTGAAAAGTGTTGCCAAATCCTCAGAGCAGTGTTTACAAGTCATTGTACCAGCTACCGCTTCATACTGGCAGTTACAAAGACTGCATATTACTGACCGATGTCGTCCATCTCTGGTACTGACGAGTATTTTACTGACGGACAACGTCCGTCACTGGTACAGAAGGGGTTAAGTATTTCAGTCTTCGAGGACGCTTTTCACATAGTTTTGGCGAACATTACATTTTTTTATTCTGGTTTAGAAGGCCATCTATGAATCAAATGGACAAAATATATCTCTATTAAGCCTCTGACTCCCACAAGTCCTTCCTAACCTGAATGAAATCGTCTACTGATAGCCAGAATTAAAGGAAGACAAGTGTCCTCGTATTTTGAAAAGGTTAAGTATTTTCAAGTGACTATAATATCTTTAAAATATTGAAAGTTTATTATAAGAATCATTCCATATTTAGTGTGGGTGTAATATTATGGTAAGTACGCTTGTATCTTACATATTATATATATTATAATTGCAACTAAACGCTGAGTCTATCATGAACAGCGTAATGCCTGAGATAAGCTTTATTACTTTGATGTGAAGTAAATAATATATAATAAATATAATAATAATTTATAATAATAATATAATATAACAATAAAGATATAGTTTTCAAAGTGTTTCACGTTGGCAGAAATATCAAGGAAATGCATAGAAATCAGATAGAACAAAATAAATATAACGACAAAATAATATAAATAAATCTATATAAGTCAAAATAATAGTTTGATGTTTGCAAATTGGTGATGACCTTCGTGAAGTGCCTTCTCGGGTATATTTGATAGTTTATCTCCCTGTCTATTGTACTGTATATGTATGTACAGTATATATAGATGTATTTTGAATGTTATATATGTAAGACCTTGTAATTGAACGAAAGATTGATTGCACATATGTATTTTGCATTTTATATATATTATGTAAGACCTTGTAAGTGAATGGAAGATTGATTGGGAAAACATATAATGCCTCTCAAAAACTGTTGATGAGAATGGGTTGCAAGGCTGAACTATTTGAAGATTGTGTCCTCGCAAAACAATTTGTGTTATGATAGCATAGGATTGTATAGAGTAGTAAACAAGAATGGAAGTAGTTCTATTATATTTAGTTAGATTAATGGGGGTAGTTGCATTTATTGGAAATGTGATCTAATATAGAATAGTTATAACCACCAGGAAAGTGCTATATCGTTGATTGGATGCGATATAGGCTCTCTGTCTCTTTTTGAAGTCTGCACTGCTCTGCCTGAGGGGTAAACGGCCCTTGACACTGGAGAGGATGATGGCGAAAGGACGAATACTAAATTTTAGTTGGTCGTGTCTGAGGACCTTATACTGTAGATGAAGAACTTGGTTGGATATACTAATGTCCACTATAGATAGGGCAGATATAGTGCACATAAAATAAAATACATCAGAATAGGCTAAAATGCGAATGGAAATATAATAGTGTAGGAAAGTTGTAGAGATAGTGACTGCAAATATAATAATGTCCTCCCTAGAATACTGTATACTGTAAATGAAGTGTAGTAGAAGCATCAGAAATAGAGTTCCTGTAATAAGTGCTTGAAGAGTGAAAGAAGGGGACTCAAGCTTCAAACAGATAAGCAGAGTAGTAAAAATGTTTGTAGCATTAACAAATCGTCTATTTATATTCAGAGTATGATGAAAATAACGTCATTGTGCTGAAGGGGATTGCAGTCTTAATTCTGAGTAAATGAGGGTTATGGGATAACAAGGGACCTGCTGGGAGAGACGAGGTGCCATGTAGAGGCAAGAGTATATTATGGATTCTCCTTCCTTAGTAGATTACTGCAGAGTAGAAGTACTAGTGTTGGAGGCATGAGAGTAGATGTAGTAGAGTTCTGGAGTCCCTTAGTAGATGATGGTGTTGGCGTATTAGAAGTAGATGAGGGTGTTGGCGTATTAGAAGTAGATGAGGGTGTTGGCGTATTAGAAGTAGATGAAGGTGTTGGAGTATTAGAAGTAGACGTAAAAGGGGTAGTTGTAGTAGAGTTCCGGAGTCCTCTTCCTCTAGTAGATGAGGGTGTTGGAGTATTAGAAGTAGACGTAAAAGGGGTAGTTGTTGATTCCCTTCCCTTTAGAATAGCAGGAGACCAGCCAGCACAGATGATACCTTCCACACATTTGAAGACTTGTAGAGCCCCTTTCTCTCTCAGCTAGGAGCATTCGACTAGTAAGTTTGGCTGATTGGAGAGTAGAAGGTGGTAGATTCATTATGGCGTACCCTTTATAAGCAGATGGAGGCGTAAGAGTAACTGGTGTCGGTAATGACAGAGTAGAAGGTTAGCATATTTTGTATTGTATCAAAAATCCTTGAAAGAGCTGTATACACCCAAATTGAACACTACCTCAAAGAAAATTATCTATTCTATAAGTTTCAATCAGGTTTCAGAGGCATGTACTCGACAGACTCCTGTCTCATCCATTTAACAGATCACATTCGTAGAGAAATGTCTAAAGGTAACTACACCGGTATGTTTCTTCTTGACCTACAAAAAGCGTTTGATACAGTAGACCATAATATCCTATGTAATAAGCTACAAGCAATGGGCATTGGGTCAGTGAACTGATTTAAATCTTATCTTAGTGGTAGAACACAAAGAGTCAAAATTGATGATAATCTTTCTGATCCTATTCCAATTAACTGTGGGGTCCCGCAGGGAAGCATACTTGGTCCCTTACTCTTTCTCTGTTATGTGAACGACAGGGAACTGAGCGTATCGTGTAAATTATTACTGTATGCTGACGACAGTGTGCTTCCGGTTTCAGGAAGAGACCCAATAAGTATTGCCGCCTCACTTTCCAAAGAACTAGAATCGTGTAGTGATTGGCTAGTGGACAATAGACTATCTCTTCACCTGGGTAAGACAGAAGCCATCTTATGTGGAACAAAACGCAAATTGAAAGACATTGAGGACTTCTCGGTCAACTGTAATGATATTCCCATAACAACAGTGTCACAAGTGAAATATCTCGGACTAAAACTGGACTCGACTCTGTCAGGTGAAACAATCTTGGAATCGATCCTGAGTAAATGTAGTACACATATTAAATACCTGTATAGACAGGTGGGATGCTTGCCAGCGGCGACCAAAAAGACCCTATGCCAAGCGCTTGTTCAATGTCATTTTGACTATTCCGTGTCATCCTGGTACTCGGCATCATCTAAATCAGCAAAGCACAAACTTCAGGTCACTCAAAATAAAATGGTTAGGTTCATGCTGAACCTAGGACCGAGATCGCATATTGGCCAGGAACAACTTCAGTCACTTGGTATGCTCAATGTCTCTGACAGGGCCAAACAAATCAGACTCATAAATGCCTTCAAGATATTTTATGATAGGGCTCCAGAGTATTTAAAGAGTAATTTTGTTAAAGCAAATGAGAGGATTGGACACAATACAAGGAATAGGATGTATAATTTTACGGTCCCGAGAATCCAAGGACAGGGTAAGCTAACATTCTTCTTCACTGCCATCAAAGACTGGAACAACCTACCCCAGTCAGTCCTTGAAAAGAGAACACTGTATTCCTTCAGACGTAGCTTGAAGGAGCACCTGAACCGGACAGCTGCAAGAAGGGAGCACCAAGCTTATGTCTACTACTAAATACTACATAAGAGATAGGCAAAACAAACTGAAATGATTACTGAAATATTTTGACCAATCCAACTATAGAATGTAAGTTATCTTAATATAACCCCCTAGAAACACTTTCTCTAAAGTATCTACTTTTTCTATCCTCCCCTTTTTCCCCAGCTAACCTAATCCCACAAGGACCCCAATGGAAATACTCCTAACGGCCTTATTGGGCTATCCTTAGTTGGAATTATGCAAAGCTGGTACATGTCATATTTGTAACATTTTATGTGGTACCAACATTGTAAAATGCTAACTGAATAAATGTTATTATTATTATTATTATCAAGGTCTAGTATAGAGTGTGGAGTCCCCTTCCTTAGCTATGGGAGAAGTAAGTATATTATGCCGTCCTCTTCCTTGGCAGATATTGGCCTGGGAGTATCGGTAGTAGGAGTACACTGCAGAGTAGAATTATGTGTAGAGATCTATATTCCCCTCTTTTATCTGACGCTGGAGGAGTACCAGCTGTAGAGTTCCTTTCCCTTAGGTTTTTGGGACACCAGGCATTCAAGTATCAGGGGTAAATTATTGCAGTGTAGAGACGGAGTAGAGTTCTGTAGTCCCCTTTTTTAGCCGATGAAGGAGTTGCAGCAGCAGAAGACTAGTTAGTGGAAAGAGGATGCCGAGAGGATTTTGGAGTCCTCTTCCTCTGTAGATAAATGAGGAGGGGTAGTATGTGTAACTGTTTCCTTAGCAGATGGGTGCGTTAGAGTAGCAAGATCCATCAATAGGAGAGCAACCGGTACAGACACCACACATACAGATGGTACCCTCACCGCACTTGCCATACTCGTACCGGTACCCACCACAATGCTGACCGGGGCCCTGGAAAACATAATTGCTTGCTTTAGTAATTACAAACACGAAATTAAAGGTAGATATGTTACTGAACTGAGAAGCTAATGAACATCCTAGACAAAGTAGAAAGGAAGGTCTTTGAATAATTTGTGGAGTTTTCTGGGTTTGGAGATATTAATTCACATGCACCACACACAGACAGAGTAGTTTGGATTGCAGGGCAAGTGAGTGGGGGAGGATGAGAAGGGGTAGGTAGTGTGGGGATTGGTATTGGTTATGGTGAGAGCCTAGCTATGGTGTGTGAGGGAGTCCTGGGGGACTCAGAGGAGTCGGGTTGCTTGAACTCCTCGTCCTCCATGGCCCTCTTGCGCACTGCGGTTCCCTTCATAGTGTGGGGCTTCAAGGTCCTTTTCCTGCACTGACCAGTCCCCAGCCCTGAATGGCACAGCCTACACCCTCTTCCCCCTGATGTATGAGTCAGGGTCCCTGGGCTCCCCAGCAAGAGTTCGGGTACATCTCCTCCTCCACTCTTCCCCTATAGGTTAGGGTTGTCTATGGTGTTAGACTTTTAATAGGGATGTCTGGTGATAGCTGTCCCCCTGGTATCTGAAAGGGGTGTGGTCCCCCAGTAATAGGGGTGTCTCTGGTGATAGCTATCCCCCTGGTATCTGAAAGGGGCGTTTCCAGGTAGATGGGACTCGATAGCCTTGGCGGGCAACCTATCTAGGGGAAAAATCCCTACACAAATTACCGATGGGCGACACGCTAATCTGTGCCACTTACAGGTGGCTATTTTTATAACAGATAACAGATAACAGTATCATTAATTCCCGTCCACTCACCAACTCTCTGCAAACTTTCTCTCTTCGCTGCAATGTTGCATCTCTCCCGCTATTCTATCGCTACTATAATAATCAGTGCTCCTCAGAGCTCTCCCAGTGTATACCACCTCCTCTACGTAGGGTACGTGATACCTGTCTTGCAACACAAGCCCACCTCTACTCTGTGCAACTCTCCAACCCAAGAGTGAAATGTTACACTCAGCCTTTCTTCTATTCAACAACTGAGCTCTGGAACTCTCTCCCAGAATCAGTCTTTCCCTCCTATGACTTAAATTGCTTTAAACTCCGTGTGTCCAGGCATTTTGGCTCGAACGTCCCTTGATTTTGGCCCTGTCACTCTTTCAACTATGGGGGAGGCACTCGCTACAGGCAGTTCTGCCTTTTGTCTCCCTCACTCGCATACAAATAATACTCTGTTATTTTTAACTATTGGCAAAAGTTCAAGTTTAAGCATTTGTAACCAGATCTGAGAATGACTGAATTTGTTTACTTAGTTTATCGTCTGGAAAACTGATTTCTGGCCAATTTTTATCCTTAAAGCTAAAATATCTACAGATTATACAATAATTCATACAATGGGAAAAAGACAATTGAGTGTTCCTTCTCATTTGAAAGAAAGGGGACGAAGTGAAGAGTTGCCTGTACCGAGAGTAAGTTTAAGTATACGGTCGCTGTGTGCTGTATTAATGTCTGTCAGATGTTGAATAGGGTGTGTAAAGATAGGAACATGTTTGTATATCTCACTCGAAACGATGAATTAGTGTTTAGTTAGTGCTGATACCAATTATTGATCGAAATATATATGGTGCCGCGACATCACTTATTTGGCCAACTGTACATAAACCAAAATCCCTGAGTGTATGATGGAATTGAAGTTATAAGTAGATGGAAAGTTGTTGGGAGGAAGGGTATTCTTTGGTTTACCAAATGAGTGAAGGAAACACATTATAAAAGTCATTGTGGATAATGGACAGATAAGGGAGACAGTTATTTAAAGGAAATAGTTGAAAAGCCTTTGATTACACCAGACAAGTTGTGACAAGGCTTTTATTTTTATTCTGGGAATCCTTACATGACTAAATATGAGAAATGTCTCTGGCATGAGAGAGATTGGTGAAATAAGTCAACCAATAATAATGAGATAAGAAGGGTTAATTTTTCATATTTGTTTAAGAAAAGGGGATTGTTCTGCGAATGATTGTGGCGATTAGATAGATGAAGACATCGTGTTTTGAGTTACTGACTGCAAGAAGATGTTTTCTAGCATTATATACTGTACCATAGACTCCTTTAAAGATTTAAAGGAGTCTATGTACTGTACATATTTCTATGGGTAGAAAGAATCGGTGGAGAGAATAGGAAGATTTGGTATGGCCTTATCTTGTGATGTATATTTTTGGGGAAGGTCACTGGTTAAAGCAGGTGAAGGGTGTAAACATTGATATATTAATAAACAGGCGTTGTAGTATAGTAAAGAATATGTAATTCATGAATAGCGGAGATATCATTGTTGAAGGTGTATTTATGAACATGCTATGTTGGAGGGCTTAGGCTCATGTCGCGTATCAATGACAGTTTTCTAAGAGCCAAAATACTATCTTATGGGAACGACATCATTGTCAATTGGTAAAATACTCTCTTTTAGGAATGAACAGGTCTAACCAATGAGGTAAGGGGAGGCAGACCGTTTTTCGAGTCTTCCTCCTCCCTCATGTTAAGCCCCATTTGGCTCGAGATTGGCCCATTAGTTTGGCGATTTTAACATATTTCGTCCCATTTCGTTGTCAATTTTAAGACCTTTCGTGCCATTTAGATGTCAATTATTTCCTGGCGAGCGATAGCGAGCCTGAAATGTTAAGAAGAACCGGCCTTTGGCCGGAAAAATGTTCTACCGAAAAATTTACAAATTTATCTTGAAAAACACTCCCTAGACCCCCCCGGTCTAGGCAGTGTTTTTCTAAGCTTGATGGAGGTCTAGGGAGGAAACTAAAACAAATATATGAATAAATTAATTAATATACCAAATAAACGGTCTGCCTCCCCTTAATATAATAAATCATATTATAAGGATCTCCTAAGCAATGAATGAAAGTACCCTCACGTTAGAATGATATACTGAATTATATTGTACAGTCGGGCTAATAAGTGATGTCCCGGCACCAAATATGTTATGCTCAGTAATTGGTAACGGCAATATTTACACATGATTTCTTCTTTCTGAGGTAGATATACAAACTTGTTCCTAATCTTACCCACCCTATTCAACATCTGACAGACATTAGTATAGCACAGAGTGAGCCAAACGTAATGACAGGTGAGACATGACTTATTAGCGTCACTGTACGCGCTAATAAGTCATGTCCCAGCTGTTATTACGTTTGGCTTGCTCTGTACAACGCTTACTAAAATAAAATGGCTTTCATTTTTTTCGAGTTATAAGAAATTAAGGGGTCAAGATTACTGTCAAGTTCGCTGGCGCTACCTATAGTAGACTGTCGGAAAAATCCTAACTGTTAACCCCTTTTTTACCGGCGACGTCTATTTAACTTTATTCTAGCTATATTTAGACGATTGTGTGCAGCTTAAGAAGGATCTGTGGTAGTAAAGACGGTTAGGTGAGATAGCCTGTTAATTGCTGGAGGCCCATTTTAAACTGAATAAAATCGTCGAATATTTAGGGGAGACTGACCGTTTGTTTGGTCTATTAATTAATTTATTCATATATTTATTTAGTTTCCTCCCTAGACCTCCATCAAACTTAGAAAAACACTCCCTAGACCCCCTTCCAGATGAATTTGTAAATTTTTCGGTAGAAAAATGTCCCGGCCGGAGGCCGGTTCCTCTTAAAATTGCAGGCTTGCTATCGCTCGCCTGAAATAATCGACACCTAAATGGTACGAAAGGTCTTAAAATTGACAACGAAATGGGGTGAAAGGTGTTAAAATCGCCAAACTAATGGGGCTAAACACGAGGGAGAAGGAGGTCCAGAAAAACGGTCTGCCTCCCCTTAACCGGAATAAAGTACAAAAGACGTCGCCGGTACAGAAGGGTTTAAATTATACACATATATCGCCTCATCCTATGACTTAATGGTTCACTTTTTGGGCGATTTTTGCATGTATTCATTATTTTTCTAGTTTCCTCCCTAGACCTCCGTCAAATTAAAAAAAAACATCCATTAGATCCCCCTTCTAGATTAATTTGTACATTTTTCGGTAGAAAATATCCCGGCCGAAGGCCGGTTCTTCCAACATTACAGGCTCACTATCGTTCGCCAGGGAAAAAATCGACACCTAAATAACACGAAAGGTCTAAATATTGACGAAGAAATGGGGCGAAAGGTCTTATAAATCAACTAACTAATGGGGCAAACATCTTAACATCTGAAAATTAATGGGGCTAAACATGAGGGAGAAAGTGGTCTAGAAAACCGGCCCATGTCCCCTTAAATTGTTTCAAACTCCGTGTGTCCAGACATTTTGGCTCGAACGTTCCTTGATTTGGCCCTGTCACTCTTTTAACTCTGGGGGAGGCACTCGTCACAGACAGTTTTGCCTTTTGTCTCCCTCATCCACATAGAAACAAAAAAATAACCCGACGGGAGGGGGGGGGGGGGCGGAGCTGGGAGGGGGGGGGAGGGAAGGGGGGGGGTGGGGCGGATAGGAAGGGGGTGGTAGGGAGGGGGTGGGGGGCGGGAGGGGGCAGGGGTGAAGGGAAGGAAGGAGGGTAGGGAGGGGAGGGGGAGGGGGGTAGGGTGGTAGGGGGGGTTAGGGGGAGGCGGGGAGTTAGGGTGGTAGGGGGGCTCGTTGTTGGTTAAACCCCCCCCCCCCCACCCCCCACCCCCACCCTCCTCCTTCCTTCCCCACACCCCCTGCCCCCTCCCGCCCCCACCCCCTCCCTACCACCCCTACCTCCTTCCTTCCCTCCAAGCACTTGTGCTTGAATAATATATAGCATTTTCGTTTTATTATTTCCATAAAAATCCAGTTCTCACCCTTCAGCAAGCAGCCTAGTGAGGATCAATAGAACTTTATTTATTCATTTATTTTGTTTTATATATATATATATATATATATATATATATATATATATATATATATATATATATATATATATATATATATATATATATATTTATTTTTTATTTTTTTAATAATGTTAAATCTTACCTTAGCGCAGACTCCATTACGGCACCAGTCTAGTGAAGTACCATACTTGCAGCCATCGGGCGGTGGTCGGTCGTAGGCCTTACAGCGGGGGGCGGCACTCCCCTCTCTGGAAACACAATAAAGAGTTGAGGGGGGGTATCACACGGGCGCTGTATCCCTCAACTTTTATCGTCAACACTGTTATGGCAGCCTATGGGGTACACAGCACTTATCGTCAACAGTTATGGCAGCCTATGGGGTGCACAGCACTTCTAAACAAAGTAGAAAAGAAAGCCTTCCGTCCCATTACCTCACGTCCACTCACCAATTATCTGCAGTCTCTCTCTCTTCGCCGCAATGTTACATCTCTCTCACTATTCTACCGCTATTACAATAATCAGTGTTCCACAGAGCTATGTCAGTGTATACCACCTCCTCTTCATAGAACACGTAGCACCCGTCTTGCAATACAATCCTACCCCTACTCTGTGCAATTCTCCAACCCTAGAGTGAAACAGCTGAGCTCTGTAACTCTCTCCCAGAATCAGTCTTTCCCTCTTCCTGGGACTTAAATTGCTTCAAACTCCGTGTGTCCAGGCATTTTGGCCCTGTCACTCTTTCAACTTTGGAGAAGGCACTTGCTACAGGCAGTTCTGCCTTTTTCTCCTTCACTCACATAGCAAAATGAAAATAAGTTTTACAATAAATATGTCACCTAAGTTAATCTAGCCTCAAGACGGTATCACACGAGAGCTTTTATAGTCAACATTCGATGATCAACATTTTTCTGGCAACGTTTCTAGAATATTTTGCACTGGTATCGACAACTAGACTGATGGTAGATGAATTTAGGTAACCGAAATATTTTAAATGCTCACTTCATAAGCTGCCAGACCAGTGTTGAGGATAAATGTTGAGTGAAAAAGCGCTCGTGTGATACCGGCGTCAGTCTAGTTTCAGATACCGGTGCAAGAGATACCAGAAATATTGAGGGAACAACATTTTCATTAATCTACATAATGACGAGCAGAGCAGTAGGCTACTCGAACTGTGCACACACATGACATTAACCCTTTCACGCTCATATGACGCAGAGGTTGCCAGATTAGCAATAAGAAATAGAGTTCTCTCGCTCTTATAATTACCAGTCCAAAATTAGTTTCTGCCAACAGCTAACTCAAAGATAACTGCAGAGGTTGAAGTAACTAAACTAAAGGTTTCTCAATACCCCTGATGGTAACAAAGGCTTTAAAGTATCCGTAATAGGCTCAAAATCGCGTCATATGTCGGAGAGGGTTAATATACTATGGCCAGCTGCCCGCTATTAACAGATGCACGAACTCTTTATAATAAGCTCACGATTCGTTAAGGAATTTTATATTAAATATTTGACATGAGTGCCCCCAGCTGAGGCTCGTCTTATGTTTTACAGACAACATTTGTTTACAGGAAGATATGCGAGTACCTATTTCTTTTGACGTTAAAATTATGTATCTAAGGTAGATTTGATTTCGTTCAAATAAACCCGGCAGCTCCACCCACCATTAACCCTTACAAAATAATGCTCATTTGCATAATTTGTATATATTAAAATGTATTAACAAAACTGAGCTTCAAATGTTACCCCATCCATCCCTGCCAACCAATGACGTTCGTCCATAATCCTATATATGGGGTGAGGATTGCTGCCAAGGTAATTTGAACGGGGTGAAGTGACCTCAATATATACTCGGTTATAGTGTTTACCGCTAAGGAGGGCCACCTGCATTTTTTCTCTCCTTTTCTCTCATTCTCTGGCTTGTATCCATTCGGCCCCATTCAGCCTACTGTTTTAAGATGTTTACCCCCATCCAGGTGTCAATATTTTCCTGGCGAGCGGTAGCGAGTCAGCATATATATATTTTTGTTTTGACAGCAAGCTAAATTTGTACATTTTTCGATAGAAAAATGTCTCCGTCGAAGCCGGATTTCTCCATACAATGCTGGCTCGCTATTGCTCGACAGGAAGACATCGACACCTGGATGGGGATAAACGTCTTAAACCAGTTGTCTGAATGGGGCCGAATGGATACCAGCCAGAGAAAGAGAGAAAAGGAGAGAAAGAGAAAAAAAGCAGGTGACCATCCTTAAAGATCCTGTAGTAAACGAGAACGGCCATCCTCTTCTGTGGACACTTTATTGATATCCGTAATTATTAACCCCTTCAGCACGATGACCCCCTTTATTAACTTTGATTCTGGATAAAGATGAGACGACTTTATGATGTTTAAGATTTTAAGATGTTTATGATGTATGATGGTTCACTTTTTGGTCGATGTTTTCATCGAATGTTTCAGGCAAGCGATAGCGCGCCCGTAAATTTTATAAGGGTGGTTTTTAGTTTGGTCCCTAGATATCCATCAAGCTTAAGATTACACCCCGTTGAGCCCCTTTCAAGATAAATTTTTACATTTTTCGGTAGAAAAATGTCCCGGCTGAAAGCCGGTTCCTCTTAAATTACAGGCTCGCTATCGCTCGCCAGGATCAAATCGACACCTAAATGGCACGAAAGGTCTTAAAATTGACAGAAATGGGTTGAAAGTTCTTAAAATCGTCAAAATAATGGGGCAAACGTCTTAAAATTAGAAAAACAATGGGGCTAAACATGAGGGAGAAAGGAGTCCAGAAAAAAATCCCTCAAGTGGATATCTCCCCTTAATGTGTAACTGTAAATGTATCATTGTAATATGAAAAAACATTGTTTAATGGAATACAGTATTTTAATTCAAGAGGAACCAGCCTTCGGCTGGGACCATTCTCTACCAACAAATTTACACATTTATTTGGAAGGGAGGTCTTGGCGGTGTTTTTTCATTTAAGGGGAGGTATTTAGTTTATTCCCTAGACTTCCATCAATCTTAAAATTACTCCCCCTTGACCCCCTTTCAAGATAAATTTGTACATTTTTCGGTAGAAAAATTTCCCGGCCGAAGGCCGGTTCCCCTTAAATTACAGGCTCGCTATCGCTTGCCAGGAAAAAATCGACACCTAAATAGCGCGAATAGTCTTAAAATTGACAGAAATGGGGCGAGGGTTCTTAAAATCGCCAAACTAATGGGGCAAGCGTCTTTAAATCTCACAAGCAATGGGGCTAAACATGAGGGAGAAAGGGGTTCAGAAAAAAATCCTCCAGGTGGAAATCTCCCCTTAAGCTTGATGGAGGTCTAGGGAGCAAACCTAAAACCCTCTCCATTATTGTAGAGAGAGGATAATGGCACCAATATACTAGAGGTTGGCTGATCTCTGTTACTATAGGCTCTCTAATCTGCACCCGAGGAAAACCATACAAAAAGCGTAACAGCTACGTACTGTGTAAGAATCAGCAGCATAGTGCAGGAGATCACGAACATAACGGTGGTGGTCCTCATGGTGGTGGGAGTTCTTTATCTGGAAGAATAAAACAGTATGCCATTAAATCCAAGTTCATTCTTTCTCATATGCCACTCTTTTGGCTATCAATAGACGATTATATTCAGCTTAGGACAGATTTGTAAGAATTAAAGTGTTACTGGAGATAGTTTTTACAAATTGTTAGATATTAGACTGGATTTGTGTTACTTTTTTTACTCCAATACATCCGTCGCTAAATTGCTAGTGTGATACCGGCTTACGGCTCGAACACCGCAAATAGAAGCGAATCTATTATATCATTTATTAACCCCTTCTGTACCGCCGACGTCCTTTTACCGTTACTCTGGCTATTCTTAGACGATTTTATTCAGTTTTAAAAGTGCCTCCAGCATTTATCAGGTCTCCAACTTACCCCTTTTTACTACCACAGATCCTTTTTATGATGCACAGAATCGTGTATTATTTAATATGTTAACCCCTTCTGTACCAGTGACGTCCTTTTAACATTATTCTGGCTATTATTAGACGATTTCATTCAGTTTTAAAAGGCCCTCCAGCAAATATTATGTTCTATCCAACAACCAACTCTACTCCTAAAATCGATTAATGAAATATTACAAACACATGTGGCAGTCCATCAGGCTTCGAACTACCTCACTTAACCCTTTTTACTACCACAGATCCTTCTTAAGCTGCACAAAATCGTCTAATATTTAATGAGTTAACCCCTTCGGCACGTAGCATCTTTTTGCATATGATTCTGATTAAAATTAGACGATTATATGCAGCTTAAGGGGGGTGACCTGCTTTGTGTTCTCTCCTTTTCTCTCTTTCTGTGGCTTGTATCCATTCGGCCCCATTCAGCCTATTGTTTTAAAACGTTTATCCCCATCCAGGTGTAATTTTTTTACTGGTGAGCGGTAGCGAGCCAGCATATTTTTAAAATGTTTTTGACAGCAGGCTAAATTTGTACATTTTTCGGTAGAAAAATTTCTCCGGCGAAGCCGGATTTCTTCATATAATGCTGGCTCGCTATCGCTCGCCAGGAAGAAATCGACACCTAGATTGGGATAAACGTCTTAAAATAGTTGGGTGAATGGGGCTGAATGGATACAAGCCAGAGAAGAGAGAACAGGAGAGAAATAACAAAAAGCAGGTCACCCCCCTTAAGTAGTGATGCAAACGGCTCTCAGAAAGCGTCAACAGTCACATGGTTACTATAAGACTGCAAGTGATTATATAAATTCCACTTTAATTGTGCAAATACAGTTAACCCCTTCTGTACCGGTGACGCAAATACAGTTAACCCCTTCTGTACCAGTGACGCAAGTACAGTTAACCCCTTCTGTACCTGTGACGCAAATACAGTTAACCCTTTCTGTACCGGTGACGCAAATACAGTTAACCCCTTCTGTACCAGTGACGCAAATACAGTTAACCCCTTCTGTACCGGTGACGCAAATACAGTTAACCCCTTCTGTACCGGTGACGCAAATACAGTTAACCCCTTCTGTACCGGTGACGCAAATACAGTTAACCCCTTCTGTACCTGTGACGCAAATACAGTTAACCCCTTCTGTACCGGTGACGCAAATACAGTTAACCCCTTCTGTACCGGTGACGCAAATACAGTTAATCCCTTCTGTACCGGTGACGCAAATACAGTTAACCCCTTCTGTACCGGTGACGCAAATACAGTTAACCCCTTCTGTACCTGTGACGCAAATACAGTTAACCCCTTCTGTACCGGTGACGCAAATACAGTTAACCTCTTCTGTACCGGTGACGCAAATACAGTTAACCCCTTCTGTACCGGTGACGCAAATACAGTTAACCCCTTCTGTACCGGTGACGCAAATACAGTTAACCCCTTCTGTACCGGTGCGGTTTTCATTATTTGTCTTACTATATTTAGACTATTTTCAGCAGTTTAAGGAGGATCTGTGGTAGCAAAAAGGGTAATAGTTAAAGTTCGAAGCCTGTTAATTGCTTAAGGCCCCTTTTAAACTGAATAAAATCGTCTAATAGTAGCCACAATAAAGTTAAAAGGACGTCGCGGTAAAAAAGGGGTTAATGCGACGAGTTTTATTTATAGGCCTATGTGTTAGAACTTAATATACAACTTTAGTGGAGCCGTCTGTTATTGGGAAGTCCCACGGTCGTTTGGTAAAATGTATACTACTAACAACTTTGTGTTTTAAGGAAAGATAGATATTTAGTTATCTTATTTATTTGCTATTGTCTTTCGTTTCCTCCCAAAAACTCAATCAAGCTTGAGAATTACATTTATCGGTAGACAAATGTACAGGCTCACTATCGCTCGTCAGGAAAAAGTGGACTCCTAATCTACACAAATGGTATTATAATCGCCAAACTAATGGAGCGAACGTCTTAAATTCTCAAAACTAATGGGGCTAAACATTAGAAAAAGTGGGTACAAAAACAAATAAACCTCTCCTTTAAATTTTGATGGATGTCTAGCGAGGAAATTCAAATAAATAAATAAATACATAAACCAAAAACCAAGCACTACCCCCTTAAATTGAAGCCCTTAATTAAGAAAAGGCAATCTCTTATGACATCTCAACTACAAATCAGTTCTAAAGGATGTACAGGATTCAGTAGCAGACACAAATTGAGAACCTTAGAAAATTAAACGAAGTCTGCTAAAAAAATAAATAATAATACATGAATAAATGAATAAAATATAATAAAATAAATTAATAACAATCCCGACAATATCTCCACCAACCTGTTCAAAAGTGGTAGAGTATCGTAGGTGCTCGGTGGAGGAGGAGCGGTGGAAGTGGAGTGGTGGACGTAGAAGGTGGATAGATGGATGGTTGACGGTGGAGAAATCGACGAGCTAGCCTTCTCAAACAACAACAACACACTTCTCTCTCTCTTGTCCAACCCTGCTCCGCCCTTCCTCTCTTCTCCTCTCCCGCTGGTGTGTAGAGGGGCACTGAGGCTTTCCCTATGTATTGGGCAGGTTATATAGGGCAGCTGGTGGTCCCTTAGTCCTTCCCTATGCCATACACTCCTCCCATACCCTACCCTACCCTCCTCCCAACCCAGACCTACCCTACTCCTTCCCATACCCTACCATACCCTCCCATATCCTACCCTACCCATCCCTAACCTACCCCCATACTCCTTCCCTACCCTATTCCTTCCCATACTCTCCCATACCCCTACCCTGCTCCTTCCCATACTCCTTCCCTTTCCTGCCATACCTTCCTCCTATACTCCTTCCCAACCCAGCCCTTCCCTACCCTACTCCTTCCCATACCCTCCCTTTCTTACGTCTACCCTCTCCTTCCCTTCACTACCCTTACCCTATCTCTCCTACCTTCCCATACCCTCCCCTACCCATCCCTACCCTACCCTACTCCTTCCCATCCCAGCCCTACCCTACCCTCCCTATCTTACGTCTAGCCTCCTCTACCCTGTCCTCCTCCTTCTCTATCCTGTGCCCATATCCTCCCCTACCCTACCCTTCCTATCCTGTCAACCTTCCACTCCCACCATTCCCGTCCCCTACCCATCACTACGCATCCCCTATCGTCTCCTACTTTCCCTACCCTCCCCTACCCTTTCCTACCTTCCCATATCTCTCCTTCCCTTCCCCATCCCTACTCTTACCCTATCCTCTACTACCTTCCCTTCCATACTCTCCCCTACCCTTAACCTATCCTCCCCTACATTCCCTACCCTCCGTACCCTCTCCTTCCCTTCCAGAAACTCCCCTACCCATCCCTACTCTTACCCTATCCTCTCCTACCTTCCCTACTTTCCCATATCCTCCCTACCCTCTCCTTCCCATCCCTACTCTTACCCTATTCTCTCCTGCCTTCCCTACCCTCCCTTATTATCCGTACCCTACTCTTACCCTACCCTCCCCTACCCATCCCTACTCTTACCCTACCCATCCCTACCATTACCCTATCCTCTCCTACCATCCTACCCTCCCATATCCTTCCCTACTCTCCCACATCCTCCACTCCTCTCCCCATCCCTATCATCCCATGCCCTCCCCTACCCTCCCCTACAATCCCCTACCCATCACTACCCTTCCCCTACCCTTCCCTACCCATCCCTACGTTCCCCTACTTCCTTAATTGTTGTAACGTGATCGCTCTCTGATATGCCCTCTCTCCCCTCTAACCTTTACATGGCCATCTCCCATATAGCCTACCCCCTCTCCCAACGATCCTACTATACCCCTCTTAAGGCGAGATGGTCGTTTTTCTGGACCCCTATCTCCCTCGTTTTAAGCATCATTTGTTTTGAGATTATATGAAGTTCGGCCCATTAGTTTGTCGATTTTAGCACCTTTCGCCCAATTTCTTTGTCAATTTTAAGACTGTTAGTGTCATTTTGGTGTAGATTTTTCCTGGCCAGCGATAGCTAGCCTGCAATTTAGGAGGAACCGAAAATACCGAACAATTTACAAATATATCTTGATAGGGGATCCTGTGTTTGTTTTAGTGTGATGGAGGTGTAGGGAGGAAACTAGTAAAATAATATATAAGTACAAAAATCGACCAAAAAGTGAACCATCCTCTCTTAGGCTGTTACATAAGCATTATCCCATTCCATTACGCACATAAACTAGTCGATGGTCCCGATACCCCCAAGAATCGCCACCCTTCAAGGGGGTCATGCTTGCACCATAATTCCCAATAAACGACTATTATGTGTATATGAGAATGATATTGACCAAGGTTATCGTATCGAAATAACAGCACCACATTAACAACAGAAATAACAGCACCACATTAACAACAGAAATAACAGCACCACATTAACAACAGAAATAACAGGACCACATTAACAACAAAAATGGTGTAGATTTTAATATTAATGTAACTTAAACCCTTTCTGTACCGGCGACGTCTTGTAATTCTATTCTGTCTACTATTAGACTATTGTATTCAGCAATTAACAGGCTTTGAACTATCTCACTTAAGGGGAGGTATTTAGTTTGTTCCCTAGACCTCAATCAAGCTTAAAATTACACCCCTTGAGTCCCTTTCAAGATAAAGTTGTACATTTTTCGGTAGAAAAATGTCCCGGCCGAAGGCCGGTTCCTATTAAATTACAGGCTCGCTATCGCTCGCCAGGATAAAATCGACACCTGAATGGCACGAAAGGTCTTAAAATGGGGTGAAAGTTCTTAAAATCGCTAAACTAATGGGGCAAACGTTTTATAATATCAAAAGCAATGGGGCTAAACGTGAGGGAGAAAGGGGTCAAGAAAAAAATCCCTCAAGTGGAGATCTCCCCTTAAGCCTTTATGCTACCACAGATCTGTCCTAAGGTGCAGAAAACCGTCTACAAATAGCTAGAATAAAGATAAAATAGACATCGCCGGTACACAATGGATCGGTTGTTTGGTCCCCCTTCTTCCTCATGTTTAGCCCCATTAGTTTTCAAATCTTAAGACGTTCGGTCCATTAGTTTGGCGATTTCAAGACCATTCATCCGATTTTTTGGTCAATATTGAGACTTTTCGTGTTTTTAGGTGTCGATGATTTCCTGGTCAGCGATATAGCGAGCTTGTCATTTAGGAGGAACCTGCCTTCGGTCGGGACATTTTTCTATCGAAAAATGTACAAATATATCTTGAAGGGTGATCCTGGGGTTGCTTTTTTAAGTTTGGTGGAGGTCTAGGGAGGAAACTAGAAAAATAATAAATACATGAAAAATTCGACCAAAAAAATAACCCTGGCGAATTAACTATAAAAAAACTCAAAACTCTGTGTGTCCAGGCATTTTTGCTCGTACGTTCTTTGATTTTGGCCCAGTAATTCTTTCAACTCTGGGGGAGGCACTCATCACAGGCAGTTCTGCCTTTTGTCTCACTCATCCACATACAAATAAAAATAGCTTATGTGTTACCCAACAGTATGCAATAAGGACACAAACATGAAAATAGTATATATAATACATACTATCATTGGGAATATTGATAGTAATATATTGTTCTTTCATTATAATATGTGGGTTGATTACTCTCAATAAATCTTTCTATCTATCTATCTATTTTTTAAGGATGTAATAATACCAACACTTTACTAACCATTTGCATACATCCTTTATATATAATTTTTGACCTAGCATACCATTATTCCTTTTTATCGTTTAATTCATCTATTATGACAACTCTTTTTCTATAATCACCTTATTGTACAGTCGGCAAAATAAGTGATGTCGCGGCACCAAGTAGGCCTATATTTCGATCAATAATTGGTATCAGCACTACCTATGCATTAATTAATCATTTCGAGTGAGATATACAATCATGTTCCTATCTTTACATACCCTATTCAACATCTGACAGACATTAATACAGCACACAGCGAGCAAAACGTAATGACAGCGGAGACACGACGTATTTGGCCAACTGTACAAGGGTCATAATTAAGAATTTCACAAATCGGTACCGTGGGTGGTGGAAAGGAAGGAATTTGTAAGGCAAAGTCCAATAAATAGTTATTAAAGTACATAAATGCTAGTTGACACAGGTTTTCACCTCAATCTATAATATTTACTTCTGCTCTTCCACGTGGTGTGGAATATGGAAGGAAAATCAGTGTAATTTCATTAAGAGTGAAGTTCGTTATGAAGTCGTTAATTTCATTAAGAGTGAAGTTCGTTATGAAGTCGTTAATTCATCAGATAAGTCAACTGATATATAATAAAGTACACCCTTTATTCAATCACATTAATGTTACTTCCATATTCCACATCATGTGGAAGAAAATACATTTTGTAAGAAACTCCACATTGTTATTACAATATCCTCTCGACCATACCAATCTACCCTTTGTTCTCTCATAGCAACCATAGTTTTACCTCAATATAATAGCCTCTCGACCATACCAATCTACCCTTTGTTCTCTCATAGCAACCATAGTTTTACCTCAATATAATAGCCTCTCGACCATACCAATCTACCATTTGTTCTCTCATAGCAACCATAGTTTTACCTCAATATAATAGCCTGTCGACCATACCAATCTACCCTTTGTTCTCTCATAGCAACCATAGTTTTACCTCAATATAATAGCCTCTCGACCATACCAATCTACCCTTTGTTCTCTCATAGCAACCATAGTTGTACCTCAATATAATAGCCTCTCGACCATACCAATCTACCCTTTGTTCTCTCATAGCAACCATAGTTTTACCTCAATATAATAGCCTCTCGACCATACCAATCTACCCTTTTTTCTCTCATAGCAACCATAGTTTTACCTCAATATAATAGCCTCTCGACCATACCTCATAGCAACCATAGTTTTACCTCATTATAATAGCCTCTCGACCATACCAATCTACCCTTTGTTCTCTCATAGCAACCATAGTTTACCTCAATATAATAGCCTCTCGACCATACCAATCTACCCTTTGTTCTCTCATAGCAACCATAGTTTTACCTCAATATAATAGCCTCTCGACCATACCAATCTACCCTTTGTTCTCTCATAGCAACCATAGTTTTACCTCAATATAATAGCCTCTCGACCATACCAATCTACCCTTTGTTCTCTCATAGCAACCATAGTTTTACCTCAATATAATAGCCTCTCAACCATACCAATCTACCCTTTGTTCTCTCATAGCAACCATAGTTTTACCTCAATATAATAGCCTCTCGACCATACCAATCTACCCTTTGTTCTCTCATAGCAACCATAGTTTACCTCAATATAATAGCCTCTCGACCATACCAATCTACCCTTTGTTCTCTCATAGCAACCATAGTTTTACCTCAATATAATAGCCTCTCGACCATACCAATCTACCATTTGTTCTCTCATAGCAACCATAGTTTTACCTCAATATAATAGCCTCTCGACCATACCAATCTACCCTTTGTTCTCTCATAGCAACCATAGTTTTACCTCAATATAATAGCCTCTCGACCATACCAATCTACCCTTTGTTCTCTCTCATAGCAACCATAGTTTTACCTCAATATAATAGCCTCTCGACCATACCAATCTACCCTTTGTTCTCTCATAGCAACCATAGTTTTACCTCTTTCTACCATGTCGACCATACCAACGTCTCTTTCTTCCTTTCCCTTGGCAACAGAGTGAAAATAGTCGATTGAAAATGGCTGGGAAAAAAATATGCTGATGTAACTTTGCCATATAGCTTCCAAGTTAAATCGGCCGCACTCCGAAATGTCCACCACCAAAACGGCCACACTCTCCTTACCTAACCTTACCCAATTTAACATAACTAAGCCTATACTAATCTAACCAGACCTAATCTAACTTAAGGGGGTGACCTGCTTGTTTTTTCTCTTTCTGGGTTGTATCCATTCGGCCCCATTCAGCCAACTGTTTCAAGACGTTTATCCCCATCCAGGTGTCGACTTATACCTGGCGAGTGATAGCGAGCCACCATATTTTATATAATGAGTTCGACAGCTGGCTAAATTTGTACATTTTTTTTTTTAATAGAAAAATGTCTCCGGTGAAGCCGGATTTCATCATCAAATGCTGGCTTGCTATCGCTCGCCAGGAAAAAATCGACACCTGGATGGGGATAAATGTCTTAAAACAGTAGGCTGAACGGGGCCGAATGGATACAACTAAGGCAGAAAAAAAAGCAGGTCACCCCCCTTAAACCAAGCTAGCATAACCTAAGCCAACATAGCCTAATGTACCTAGCCTAACCTAGAATGTTTAGCATTGTGGCCGTTTAGGTCGTGGCCTTTTAGGAGTGTGTCCGTTTTGGGGAATGTGGCTGTTTAGGTTGTGACCGTTTAGCCGTGTGGCCGTTTAGGAGTGGCCGTTTAGGAATGTGGCCGTTTAGGAAGGTGGTTGTTTAGAAATGTGGCCGTTTGGGAGTGTGGCCGTTTAGGAGTTTGGCCGTTTGGGAGTGTGGCTGTTTAGGAAGGTGGTCGTTTAGGAGAGTGGCCGTTTAGGAGTGTGGCTGTTAGGGTTTTGGCTACTTAGGAGTGTGGCCGTTTAGGAGTGTGGCCGTTTTGGAATGTGGCTGTTTAGGTTGTGACCGTTTAGGAGTGTGGCCGTTTTGGAATGAGGCCATTTTGGCATGTGGCCGTTTAGGAGTGTGACCGTTTAGGAGTGTGGCTGTTTGGGAATGAGGCCGTTTGGCATGTGGCCGTTCAGGTTGAGACTGCTTAGGAGTGTGGCTATTAGGGTTGTGGCCGTTTAGGAGTGTGGCCGTTTAGGAGTTGCCCTTCTTCCTGCCTCATAGCTTCCATAGCAACTCTCTCCATCTTCTTTGTTTACAAGTTCTTCTATTAGAGGCGGGGGTGGGGGGGTGGGGGGGGGGGTGTTCTTCTATATACAGCTCTTATATTTCGTATCCCTTAACTAATTGTAAACCAACGGTACAGTATGGATTACCTGTCCTTCCTTACACGGGTTGATTCGTTCGCAGGTACTTTCCTTTTCACTTTCAGGTGCTTCGATTAAAGCCTTTAAAAAGTGTACGTTAGGCTAGGTTAGAGTAGGTTATGTTAGGTTAGATTAGGATAGGTTAGTTAGATTAGGCTTGGCTAAGATATGTTAAAGTTAGGCTAGAAGTTAGGTTAAACAGACCAATCTAGATTTGGTTTGGTTGAGATTGGCCTGGTTAGGCTACCCAAGGGTAATTAAAGATTAGGTTAAGGATAAGTTAGAGTAAGTATAAGGGGATTCTTTTGTATTGAGCAAAATGACTTGTTGGCGAAACTATCTCCGCCCCTATTCTCCATGCTGCTGTCTCCCTCGGCAACAGTCGTCGCGGTGTACTGTCTATTGATTTTGATAACCTACTGTATCTTCTAATAAAAAGGTCATTCTGTATTAAGGGGGGTGACCTACTGTTTTCTATCCTTTTCTCTCTTTCTCTGGCTTGTATCCATTCGGCCCCATTCAGCATACGGTTTTAAGACGTTTATCCCCATCTAGGTGTCCTTTTTTTCCTGGCGAGCGATAGCGAGCCAGCATTGTATGGAGAAATCCGGCTTTGCCGGAGACATTCTTCTATCGAAAAATGTACACATTTAGCCTGCTGTCAATAACATTTAAATAAAATATGTTGGCTCGCTACCGCTCGCCACGAAAAAATCGACACCTGGATGGGGATAAACATCTTAAAACAGTAGGCTGAATGGTGCCGAATGGATACAACCCAGAGAAAGAGGGAGAGAGAAAAACAAACGAGGTGGGCTCCCTTAAGTTCTCCATAACCTATAAGCCATTCTAAGCTAAAGGGAATGTACACAAAATATTAGTGCCGTTAATTGATGTGTACATAGATTTAATGGGTAAATAATATATCTATTTATCTATTCCCAGACACTATGATCCCAGAAGGAGTGGCCACGAATGAATCACCTCCACGCACCTCTATCCTCTGTCAGCCGGCGCCCCTCCTATCATCCAACAACGCTTTCACTCATACACCTCTAAACTTCATCCTTCCACCTCACTCTCGATCTGCCTCTTCCTCTCTGCTCTTCCACCTCACTCTCATATACTCTCTTAGGCATTCTCTTGCTTCCCATATTTTCCAAATAGCTGAACCATCTCAAGGTGATCCTCTTCACACTTTCCAGCACTTCCACACCACAACACTTTCGTACTTCCTTAATCGTCAGAATTACCACACTATCATGCAATTAATTCTTTATTTCCATGCAGACCACCCTCTACCTTGTCACTGCTTTCAGCATTTCAGCATTCCTACAACCCTCTTCCCCTGTTGCACCTTCTCCCGCACTTCATCCTCCATCACACTGCCCAAATACTTAAATGAGATGACACTTCATAACTTGACCATTCCATCTCACCTCACACTCAGTGACCGTACCCCTTTCAAAGACTTTAACCTTACTCTTCCCCGCATATACCTTCAGGTTCTTTTTCTCACTCACAGTTACAAACATATTTACCAGACCCTGCGCCTTCCACTCATTATCGTTAAACAGAACTGTGTCATCAGCAAACAGCAGCACAGGCAATTTCCAATCATTCCCTTCCCATGTCAGGGGTACACCAACATCTACTGCTCTTCCTTGTATTTCTTCCATGAATTCATCCATATATATACTGAACAACCATGGTGACATCACACACCTTTGCTTTAGTCCACCATTCACATTAACCCTCTCACGACCATAGGACGCAGAGGTTGCCAGATTAGCAATAAGAAATAGATTACTCTCACTGTTATAATAACCTCTCCAAAATTAGTTTTCTGCCCACAGCTAACTCAAAGACAACTGCAGAGGTTGAAGTAAACAAACTAAAGGTTTATAGATACCCCTGACGGTAAAAAAGGCTTTAAAGTATCCCTAATAGGCTCAAAAATCGCGTCAGGATGTGAGAGGGTTAAAGAACTCGCTCCGTTCATTCTCACATGTACTGCCGCCTTTATGAGGGACTTCATCCATGTATAAATACAATTTACACATAGGAAAGTTAATAATATATATTATGAAACTGAACTATATTGTACAGTACTAGACGATTTCATTTCATCTTAGGGCGTACCCCTGTTAGTTAATTGTTCTTGCTTATCATTAGATTACGATTCTTTCATTTACTTCTAACTACCACGAGGCGTTTTTTAATAAGCTAAGGAAGGATCTCTCGGGGTGGAAAGCTGTATTATCATGTTTTTAAGCCCACCTCCCTTCCCCCAATAATAACATTCTGAAGAAATAAATGTGTGTAAACAAATTGTTGTTATAAATCAATTGCATTATGTCAAATTCTATTTCGTAAAACAATTATTTCTGTATATTTTCTCGATATGGAATAAATATCACCTAATCGACCTGCGACTTCGAATTTTGCTAAATTTTGCTTATTGATAAGCAAAATTATAAATCGACGTTGATATTATAAACATGGAAAATTTGATGCCATGAATTGATATAGAAAAAACATTTAAAGAGGAGCACGTTGTTGTTGTTGTTGTTGTTGTTGTTGTTGTTCCCCAAACTGCCTGGCCAAACAGCCCCAAGGCCCCGAGCAAAGCCAAGGCCATAACCGAGCGCCCTCACAGAACCCTCCCTGCCGACCACAATAAAGCCTGGATGACCGAAGCCACTCCATGGCGGGGAGCTGAGGAGGGTGCGGAAACGCCCGGGAAACCAAAGCCCCACCCAGGGCCCTGTAATTGACAATGTTCGTTTATGGTCTTTTGAGAATCACAAGAATCTATGATCGAAACACTGGACCATTGTTTCAAAATCTGTTATTTTCTTAACACTATCTGGTGCAACGTCTTGGGGGTTATTATATTTTGTTTAATAATTATTGAGGGTTTTTATTATTTTAGCCATTTTCGAACAATGTGTTTTAATTTACTTCCTAGACTTGGCAAAATGCCTCTCCAAACCCCCTTCAAACTAAAACAACCTCCCCGACACCCTTTTCAAGCTAAATGTGTACATTTTTCGGTAGAAAAATTTCCCGGCCTAAGGCCGGTTTCTCCCAAATTGCAGGCTCGCTATCGCTCGCCCAGGAAAAATCGACACCTTATTGGGCTGAAGCATCATATAATCGCCAAACTAATGAGATGAAACGTCTTAACATCTCCAAGCTAATGGAGTAAAATTGGGAGGATCCAAATTGGCCCTCCTTGCACCTAAAAGGTTTAAGGGGCTAGTGCATGATATTGTGGTCTATATATCCATTAACCCTTTGAGTACCTGCGACGTGCGTTATATTTTATGTAAGCTATAGTTAGATTATATGAAGGAGCTTAAGAAGGATGTGTGGTAGCTAAAAGGGTTGGTTGAGATAGTTTGGAGCCTGATTATTGCTAGAGGTCCTTCCGAAGCTGAATATAACCGTATAATCATTGCCAGAATATAATTAAAGGGATGTCAACGGTACTGAACGGGTTAATTAACCCTTAACTGGCGGCGCCCGGCTATTGTCGAGTGAAATAAATGTGGCCTATGTGGCGGGGCCCGGCTATAGTCGCATGCAATTTTGAGCACGTAATGTGCTCTGAGAGAGAGCGGAGCGGAGGGAGGAGCGTAGGTTACCTCATGACCGCTCGCCACGGTGGCCGTGGAGCTACTGAGATGTACTCCTTTGTACTCCACCCTCTCTCACTCGTTTCACACGTAATAATGTAAGGAAATTACTGTATTTTACCGATTTTGCCCTTCGGTTGCACGATCATTGCAAGACAACCAGTGATCGTAGAAGGATGGTTCTGGTGTCATTGGAAAGCTCATTTAACGCCCTTTCAGGAATACATACTTGTATTACGCTCTGGCTCTTGTTTATGCATGAAAACGAGCACAGAAACAAGCTCGTTTACGGTAAAACCCCCCGCTGGGCGGCACAGTCAAATATACTCCACCACCCGCTCTTTGAGTGTTAATATATTTTTGAGTTTGCTCGCTACACCTCTATCAAGCTTAAAAAACACCCCCAAGACCTCCTTTCAAGATAAACTTTCAAATTTTTCGGTAGAAAAATGGCCCGGCCTTCGGCCGGTTCCTTCTAAAATTACAGGCTTGCTATCGCTCGCCAGGAAATAATCGACACCTAATTGGCACGAAATAGAGTGAAAGGTCTCAAAATCACCAATCTAACAGAATGATCGTCTTAAAATCTCAAACTAATATGCTAAACATGCTTAAATTGAGTTTAATTCCAATACAACAATTCGGAATATATTTTAATTATATATTCTTTTAATCTGCAGTAACATTTGTATTTATTCATTTATATTTATTCTATTTATTCATTATATTTATTTTAATTTATATTTATTTTATTCTATTTATTCTATTTACTATATTTAGTAATTTCTATTATTCTATTTTATTCTATTTATTCTATATATTCTATTTATTCTATGTATTCTATTTTATTCTATTTTATTCTATATATTCTATTTATTCTATGTATTCTATTTTATTCTATTTTATTCTATATATTCTATTTATTCTATGTATTCTATTTTATTCTATTGTATTCTATATATTCTATTTATTCTATGTATTCTATTTTATTCTATTTTATTCTATATATTCTATTTATTCTATGTATTCTATTTTATTCTATTTTATTCTATATATTCTATTTATTCTATGTATTCTATTTTATTCTATTGTATTCTATTTATTCTACTGTATATATTTTGTTGATTAATTTCTATTTATTAATTTCTATTTATTCTATTTATTAATTTATATTAATTTCTATTTATTCTATTTATTCATTTATTGATTTCTATCTATTCTATTTATTTCTATTTTATTCTGGGTAAATTTCGAAGAGTTTACTAAGCTTTGTAAGGACTTCTAGTAGTCCATTAAACGTTAACCCCTTCCACCACCATGACGTAATTGTCATCATATTCTGGTTACCATTAGACGATTTTCCTTAGTTTATATTCTACCTCACATGGGTGGATACGATCTCCATGAACCCTCTCTATAGCACAGGTCCTTCTTAAACTGCGTAAGATCACCTAATCTTAGCCAGAATGAAAGTTAAGGGGAGGCAGTTGGTTTTTCGAGTCCTCCTCCTCCCTCATGTTTAGCTCTATTAGTTATGGGATTTCAAGACATTTGCCCCATTAGTTTGGCGATTTTCAGACCTTTTGCCCCATTTCCTTGCCAATATTAAGACCTTTCGTTCCATTTAGGTGTCGATTTTTTTCTTGGCGAGCGAAAGCAAGCCTGTATTTGAAGAGGAATCGGCCTTCGGCCGGGAAATTTTTCTACCGAAAAATGTACAAATTTATATCGAAGGGGGGTCTTATGGGTGTTTTTTGTTTTAGTTTGATAGAGGTTTAGAGAGCAAACTAAACCATTGAGCCGAACCAGTAAATTTTGCTGCACAATACCGTCTGAGCACCCTTAAGGGTTTATGGTTTACTTTTTGGGCGATTGTTGCATGTATCATAATTTTTCTAGTTTTCTCCCTAGACCACTATCAAATTAAAAAAAAACATCCATTATCCCCCTTCTAGATTAATTTGTAAATTTTTCGGTAGAAACATGTCCCGGCCGAAGGCCGGTTTTTCCAACATTACAGGCTCACTATCATTCGCCAGGGAAAAAAATCGACACCTAAATAGCACGAAAGGTCTAAATATTGACGAAGAAATGGGGTGAAAGGTCTTAAAATCGACTAATTAATGGGGCAAACATCTTATCATCTAAAATCTAATGGAGCTAAACACGAGGGAGAAAAGGGTCCAGCAAAAATGGCCCATCTCCCCTTAAGAAGGCGTCATGGTGCTGAAGGGGTTAATGAAACAACTCTATAACCCTCTGACTAAGATAGGTCATTACTAAGCTTAATAAAACAACTCTATAACCCTCTAACTAAGATAGGTCATTACTAAGCTTAATAAAACAACTCTATAACCCTCTAACTAAGATAGGTCATTACTAAGCTTAATAAAACAACTCTATAACCCTCTAACTAAGATAGGTCATTACTAAGCTTAATAAAAACAACTCTATAACCCTCTAACTAAGATAGGTCATTACTAAGCTTAATAAAACAACTCTATAACCCTCTGACTAAGATAGGTCATTACTAAGCTTAATAAAACAACTCTATAACCCTCTAACTAAGATAGGTCATTACTAAGCTTAATAAAACAACTCTATAACCCTCTAACTAAGATAGGTCATTACTAAGCTTAATAAAACAACTCTATAACCCTCTGACTAAGATAGGTCATTACTAAGCTTAATAAAACAACTCTATAACCCTCTAACTAAGATAGGTCATTACTAAGCTTAATAAAACAACTCTATAACCCTCTAACTAAGATAGGTCATTACTAAGCTTAATAAAACAACTCTATAACCCTCTGACTAAGATAGGTCATTACTAAGCTTAATAAAACAACTCTATAACCCTCTAACTAAGATAGGTCATTACTAAGCTTAATAAAACAACTCTATAACCCTCTGACTAAGATAGGTCATTACTAAGCTTAATAAAACAACTCTATAACCCTCTGACTAAGATAGGTCATTACTAAGCTTAATAAAACAACTCTATAACCCTCTGACTAAGATAGGTCATTACTAAGCTTAATAAAACAACTCTATAACCCTCTGACTAAGATAGGTCATTACTAAGCTTAATAAAACAACTCTATAACCCTCTGACTAAGATAGGTCATTACTAAGCTTAATGAAACAACTCTATAACCCTCTGACTAAGATAGGTCATTACTAAGCTTAATAAGATCGCCCTAATATCACGCGAGCGTTCTTTGTTCTTTAACCTTTGTCGTCAAAACTGGTCTGACAGCTTATGAAGTGAACTTTTAAAATAATTGTGTCACCTTTTTAAATTTATCTTCACTCTATAGTGTCCGATACCAGTGCAAAAGATCCTTAACCCCTTCTGTACCGTAAAGTCCTTTTTATTATATTCTGGCAACTATTACACGATTATATTTATTTTAAGGACGTCTACCAATTATTAGGCTCCAGACTATCTCAATTAATCCATTTAGCTGCCATATATCCTTCCTGAGCTTCACAAAATCGTCTAAATATAGCTGAAATCAAACAATAAAAGACGTCGCCGGTACAGAAGGGGTTAAATATTCCCGAGAAAATGTTGATAACCAAAAATTGACGATAAACGCTCTCGTCTGCTTATGCCGGTATCACACGAGAACCTTTCCCCTCAACATTTAACCCCATAACAGGTCTGGCAGCTTATTAGGTGAACTGTTTAACCCATGCAGTACCGGTGACGATCTTTTCATTATATTCTGGCAACTATTAGACGAGTTTATTCAGCTTAGGAAGGGCATCTACCCATTAAAAGGTTACCGACCATCTCAAATAATCCATGTAGCTACCATATATCCTTCCTAAGCTTCATCAAATCGTCTGAATGTAGCCAGAATAAAGTATAACAGACGTCGCTGGTACTCAAAGGGTTAAGGGGAGATTTCCACCTGGAGGATTTTTTTCTGAACCTCTTTCTGCCTCATGTTTAGCCCCATTGCTTGTGAGATTTAAAGACGCTTGCCCCATTAGTTTGGCGATTTTAAGAACCCTCGCCCCATTTCTGTCAATTTTAAGACCATTCGTGCCATTTAGGTGTCGATTTTTTCCTGGCGAGCGATAGCGAGCCTATAATTTAAGGGGAACCGGCCTTTGGCCGGAAATTTTTTCTACCGAAAAATGTACAAATTTATCTTGAAAGGGGGTCAAGGGGGAGTAATTTTAAGCTTGATGGAAGTCTAGGGAATCAACTAAAAACCTCCCCTTAAACAATGTTGTTACCTAAGCTAATCCAATCTTCAGTCTAGTGTCCGATACCAGTTCAATAAATCCTAGAATATGTTGCCGGCAAAATGTTGATTATGACAAATTGACGATAAACCTGCTCGTCTGCCGCCCCCTAAATTTGCCTTAAGAGGATATTGGTCGTTTTACAAGATCTCCTTCTCCCTCATGCTTAGCCCCATTAGTTTTCATATTTTAAGATGTTTACCCCATTAGTTTGTAGATTTAAAGACCTTCCGCCCTATTTCCCTGTCTATATTAAGACCTTTCGTGCTATTTAGGTGTCGGTTTTTTTGTTGGAGAACGATAGTGAGCCTGTACTGTAATTTTGAAAAAACAGCCTTCGGCCGGGAAATTTTTCTACCGAAAAATTTACAAATTATTCTAGAAGGGGGATTAAATGGATGTGTTTTAAAGTTTGATGGAGGATGGATGGATGGATGGATGGATAATTACAGCCAGTTTTCTCTAGGCCCTTTTGAGTTATGAGAAGTTAAGGGGTCAAGAAAATTGTCAAGTTCGTTGGCGCTACCTATGGAATAAATAATAAATACATGAAAAAAATGGACCAAAAAGTGAGCCCTCCCCCTTTAAAGCCCCACGTAGCTTGGTGTTCAGCAGTGACCCTCATGCAAGGCTTTAGGGGGCCCACCTTGTTTTTTGTTTACTCCCTCTCTCTCTGGGGTGTATCCATTTGGCCCCATTCAGCCTGCTGTTTTAAGACGTTTATTCCCATCCAGGTGTCGATTTTTTCATGGCGAGCGGTACCGAGCCACCATATTTTCTGGCGACCGGTAGCAAGCCACCATATTTTTAATGCTTTTTTTATAGCAGGCTAAATTTGTAAATTTTTCGATAGAAAAATGTTACTGGCGATGCCGGATTTCTCCATACAATGCTGGCTCGCTATCGCTCGCCAAGAAAAAAATCGACACCTAAGTGGGGCTAAACGTCTTAAAACAGTAGGTTGAATGGTGCCAAATGGATATAATTAATATTTTTTCACCAACCAACTTTACTTCTAAACTCCATTATTAATGAAATTAACAAATACATGCGGCACTCCAAGGACTCGAACCAAGGAGGGAACAACAGCAGGTGACCCCCCTTAAGGGGAGGCAGACCGTTTTTCTTGACCCCCTTCTCCCTAATGATTAGCCCCACTAGTTTTGAGATTATAAGACGTTCGGCCCATTAGTTTAGCGATGTTAACACCTTTCGCCCCATTTCGTTGTCAATTTTAAGACCTTTCGTGCCATTTAGGTGTCGATTATTTCCTGGTGAGCGATAGCGAGCCTGCAATTTTAAGAGGAACCGGCCTTCGGCCGGGACATTTTTCTACCAAAAAGTGTACAAATTTATCTTGAAGGGGGGTCTAGGGGTGTTTTTCTAAGCTTGATGGAGGTCTAGGGAGGAAACTAAAAAATATATGAATAAATGAATTAATAGACCAAACAAACGGTCAGCCTCCCCTTAATGACCTTTGACCTCACGTGAACTACAGGTCAGCTGGACATACAGTGCTACATAGCCAACCTTGTACAGTACTACGATGACAACGTTTAGCAGGTCCTGTTGCTGTTTATGTGTTAACTCGACACTTACTCTATCTCTCTCCCTACCTCTCTCTCTCTCTCTCTCTCTCTATATATATATATATATATATATATATATATATATATATATATATATATATATACTGTATATATATATTTATTTATTTTTTATTTATTTTTCTATATTCCAACTTACTTCCTCTCGGGCATAGGCTGAGAGCCTTAACATTCACCGCTTTACAATGAAGAGTGAAGCCCGTGAGGTCTTATTCCAGTCTAGGGAGTGAGACATGTGAAGCACGTAGAGTACAATGAGCACCTGCCATCTTGCCTTCACATGAGGCACGGTGCTCACTCATGGCCCGAAACGACCCCATCTCTGAAGCCACCTCGTTCCTGTGCTTCACTGTCTCAATCCCTACACTCGGACTCTCACACTTACACACACACAACGCCACCTGTTGAGCAGATAACTCACCAGGCATTGCACCCCTATAGCATATTTTGAATATGGGAATATTCATACAGTGCTATTTAATCAGGGAACAATGAGGGTATTTTATTGATGTTTCGGTGGGCTTTGTGGTAATGCACTGATACTAGGTACAGCACAAATTCCATCCCAATAATATCTTCCCATTGATACATCGGGATTTGAACCCGGGACCTTTGGATTACCAGGCCAGTGGCAAGACCACTCCACCACACCTCCCCTATATATATATATATTACATTAACTACTAACTACTAACTACTAACTATTAACTACTAACTTGAGCTGGACACATTATGTTAGAAGCATTGCTAAGAATGCCTCTAAAATACTGGGACTCCTGTACAGAGTTCGAGAATTCTTCACTGACGAGCAGTTGGCCGTGATATATAAAAGTCATGTGCGTTCTCAGATGGATTACTGTTCACCTCTGTGGGGTGGAAGTGGAGTGGTTGCATTGAGGCAGTTGGACAAAATTCAAAATAAAGCTATTAGATTAATCTGCAATCACACAGGACCTTCCTACATTATCCATACGAAGAAACGTTGCATCCCTTGCATTATTCTACAGATATTTTCACAGCAATTGTTCCGAGGAACTTGCTTCAATTGTGCCGCCTCTCCACATCTTTCCCCGTAGAACTAGGGCAGCTGAGAGCGACCATGAACTTACACTTTCTCCTCCACAATGCAGAACTTCTGCTTATCAGAATTTATTTATCCCCAGAGCTACTACTCTTTGGAATTCACTTCCCTCGAATTGCTTTCCACAAACTTACAATCTACAAATGTTTAACCCGTACAGCCCCAGCGACGCGCCTGACGCGTCGGCGATGTATGTAACGCACAGCCCCAGAGACGCGCCTGGCGCGTCACCCTAATTGCGCCGACCGTAACCTCAGGTGTAGCCACTCAAGAGGGCTCAGATTTGTATGGGAACTGTGTACGTATGCCACGCAACCGTGCCGATGGTTGAAAACTCTCAAAGTCCACGTGCGTGCGCGCGAGCGCGCAATAACCTGTTTTTTTGGGATAATTGCCTTCAATTTTTTACTCTTGTAAAATCCGTTTTCGGGGGCTCTGTAGGACCATTTTTTAAGCTTTTTGAGCGGCTTCATTCCTAACATTCGCTATTGTTTCTGGAATAAACCATTTTTTGAAAACCGGCCGGGTTCTGGTGCGCAAACATTACAAAACTAGCCGGGGCTCCACGGGTTAAATCCAGTTGTTACAAACATTTTATGAATGGAGGATGCCTTTAGGCACATGGACCTTTTTGTTTTATTTGTGTTTTTCCTTCCTCCGTTCATTGTCTCTTTAAAAAAAAAAAAAAAAAAAATATATATATATATATATATATATATATATATATATATATATATATATACATATATATATATATATATATATATATATATATACATATGCAGAGAGAGAGAGAGAGAGAGGTGTCTGTGTATTTGCTCTCAGCCGGAACTCGATCCACGGAAAGTAAGGACGCGAGTTCATGCTTTAAGGGGGGTGACCTGCTTTAGGGGGGTGACCTGCTTTGGGTTATTTCTGTCCTTTTCTCTCTTTCTCTGGCTTGTATCCATTCGGCCCCATTCAGCCAACTATTTTAAGACGTTTATCTCCATCTAGGTGTCGATTTCTTCCTGGCGAGCGATAGCGAGCCAGCATTATATGAAGAAATCCGGCTTTGCCAGAGACATTTTTCTATCGAAAAATGTACAAATTTAGCCTGCTGCCAAACAAAAATAAAAAATATTCTGGCTCACTATGGCTCACTAGTAAAAAATTGACACCTGGATGGGGATAAACGTCTTAAAACAGTAGGCTGAATGGGGCCAAATGGATGCAAGCCAGAGAAAGATAGAAAAGGACAAAACAAAAACAGGTCACCCCCCTTAATCAACTACACCACGGCGTGATAAAGAATAGTTAACCTTTTCGTATTGATATTAAAAAGGAGAAATCCTACTTGGAGACAGTATTCCATTTCATACCCAAGTCATAGGACCCATATTAAGGAACACCCCGTTCTTAACATTAATCCTCTATTACAAACCCCAATAAACTAATGAAAGCATGTGGTCCTTCCGGGATTCGAACTCGGGACGCCACACCCAGAACATAAGCATCTAACCCATATTCCAGGGTACCATACAGGGATTTTAACCACTATTCCCACGATATTTTACTGTTAAATTTAAGGATATATTTTACAGTGTCTTTTTATGTACTTCTTAGTGATTATTCAATATTTGCTAATTTAGGCCTATCTATTGTTATTCGGTATTCATTAATTATTGATTTATTATTTATTTTTCATTATTTATAATTTATTATGCATTATATATTATTTATAATTTATTATGCATTATATATTATTTATAATTTATAATTTATTATGCATTATATATTATTTATAATTTATTATGCATTATATATTATTTATAATTTATAATTTATTATGCATTATATATTATTAATTATATATTGATTTTGTATTATACTGTATGTTATTGTATTTATTTTATTTATTATTTATGTATATATTATTTATTTGTTATTTTCTATGGCAATTAATAAAAAGAATAATACTTTGGAGACATTGTCCCAGTAATCCATTCCGACTTCCAGGACGCTTTTTCACTCTATATTGTTTAACATTACACAGTTTTACTCAGCTTTGGAAGGCCCTCTGTAATAAACAGGCAATGTCTATTTCATTTTTTGTTTCTATATTCCAACTACTCCCTCTCGGGCACCGTGCATTGAACGGCGAAGCCCGTGAGGTCTCGTTCCAGTCTAGGGAGTGAGGCATGTGAAGCACTTTGGGATACAACCAACCCCCGATACCTTGCCTTCGCAAGATGCATGGTTGCCCACCCACGGTTTGAAGCAGCCACATCTCTGAAGCTGCTTCGCTCCAGTGCTTCACTGTCTCATCATCTAGACTCGGACCCTCACTCTCAGAACGCCACCTGTTGAACAATTAACTCACTAGGCATTGCCCCCCTCTAGCATATTTTAAATATGGGAATATTCATACAATGCTATTTAATCAGGGAACAATGAGGGTATATTTTTGGCGTTTCGGTGGGCTTAATTTGTGGTAATGCACTGATACTAGGTACAGCACAAATTCCATCCCAATACTATCTTCCCATTGATACATCGGGATTCGAACCCGGGACCATTGGATTACCAGTCCAGTGGCATGACCACTCCACCACACCTCCCCTCTAAACACCACAATTCCTTCCTAATCTGAATGAAATCGTCTCCTGTTAGCCAGAATCAAAGGAAGAAGGGGTTAAACAGACAAACAGCCAGACCCATTGTCCCAGCCACTAATAACCTTGACCCTGGCCTGGCACTTCACATGTATGTGGTTAAATCTTTTAACTCACACGAAACTAAAAATGTCTTCTTCAATCGAGTTGTCAACTTATGGAATGGGCTTCCCCGAGATGTTATAGACTGCAGCACCGTTGATTCATTTAAACTTCGCCTAGACCAATATCTCGCATCAAACCCGCGACTGACTGCGTTTGTAAATGAATAACTTTATTTTATCCCCCCCTCAGTTACTAACCCATCTGTCCCCTACTAACTTCCTGATCCTGCCACGGACATTAGTTCCAGGGCAGTAGTTCCCTTTCCAATGTTCCCTTACCCACTCTAAACCACTGTTTGGACACTTGATCCTCAGTGTTTTGGAGGACAAGCAGCCTAGAAGGGTCACTAGATCTGTTGTTGCTTGATTTCCTTTGTACTCCTTTGTATATAACTACGAATTCCTACGTAATTGTCACCTATTATGAGTTGAGCGCCGTATTTCTTAGTCAATAATAAGACTTTTCGTGTCATGTAGGTGTCGATATTTTCCTGGCGAGCGATAGCGAGCCTGTAATTTAAGAGGAACCGACCTTCGGCCGGGACATTTTTCTATCGAAAAATGTACAAATTTATCTTGAAAGAGGGTCTGCGGAGGTGTTTTATCAAGCTTGATGAAGGTCTGGGAAGGAAACCAAAACAACAAAAAATAATATAAGTAAATGAACAAATAAATAACCCATCCCCCCTTAAAAAACAAACAAAAAATACAAAAACAAAAAACAAATAAATAAAAAGAAGAATAAAACAATATAAACAGACAAACAGCTAACACCATTGTCCCCGCCACTAATAACCTTGACCCTGGCAGGGGACTTCGCATGTAACTAAGAATTCCTACCCACTTGTCACCTATTAAGAGTGGAGCTCCGCGATGATGTAACCTGAAGGGCAGGATTTTTTTTTTTTTTTTTTTTTTATGTAAGTGAGGGAGACAAAAGGCTGAACTGCCTGTGGCGAGTGCCTCCCCCAGAGTTGAAAGAGTGACATGGCCAAAATCAAGGGACGTTCGAGCCAAAATGCCTGGACACACGGAGTTTGAAGCAATTGAAGTCATAGGAAGAGAGAAAGACTGATTCTGGGAGAGAGTTTCAGAGCTCAGTTGTTGAATAGAAGAAAGATTGAGAATAACGGTTCACTCTTGGTTTGGCGAGCTGCACAGAGTAGGGGTGGGATTGTGTTGCAAGGCGGGTGCTACGTGGTATACACTGAGAGTAATCAGTTTCCATCCAGTGAGAACATATGCTTGTTTATGTATCATATATACTTTGTATATTGAACAATGTACTGAATAGAATTTGAGAGTAATATTTCTGTAACATTAATGAATATAGAAAGGAGTGATATTGTGATGACTTCGATATTGTGATGACTTCGATATTGTGATGACTTCGATATTGTGATGACTTCGATATTGTGATGACTTCGATATTGTGATGACTTCGATATTGTGATGACTTCGATATTGTGATGACTTCGATATTTAAATTTCGACTCGTTGGATGGAAGCTGATTACAATTGACCACTTGCGAGTTTCAAGCTATAAGACAATTGGAGCTGTAGATATCGATAGTAAACAGAAATACAATAATAATGTAGGTTTCTGATGGGTAAAGAGTAAGTTGAATTGGATTTGATGTATTTATAAATGAACTACAACCGTATTTTAGCTGGTAATTCTGCTAAATATCGATGTATAAAACTCAAACTTCCGTATAGCCTGAAACTCGCAAGTGGTCAATTGGGTGTTTGTGAGCCGAGGCGGTCGTGTGGTGAGCACGCTCACGTGTGAATCTGCTTGACCTGGTTTCGATCCCAGCCAAGGCGGACATTTAGTGGGTGTTGTAGTACGTCCTAGCATGTTTCACATGCTTGCACTCAGTCGGGGGAAACCTCGACGGCGTATACAGACTAATAACACACATAACAAAGCCACTCCAACAGCTTCCTCTCTCTTCAACACCCCTCTCCCCTCTCTACACTCTTCAGAAAAATAGGAAAAGTAGAATGTAGATACGAGGTGCCGTTGTAGAGGCTTATCCCTCAATACCTTCATCTGATCTGATCTGAAAGAGTAGCAGAAGATGCTATCCGGTCCCCCATTGTCCTTACATCTATATTCTAACTTTCCCCCGCCCCCTCCCTAGCGACTGACGGAGGCCCTACGTTACACCTCACTTGACAACCCTTTATACTGTTAAGGGACAGTGGTTATTTTGGGTCTATTAATTGATATATATATATATATATATATATATATATATATATATATATATATATATATATATATATACTGTATATATATTATAGTTTCTTATCTAGACTTCCATCAAGCTTAAATAAACACCCCTTAGACCACCCTCCTCCCCCCCCCCCCCCCCCCCCCCCCCCTTCAAGGTGATTTTGTACAATTCTCCCCCTCCCCCTCCCCCTTCAAGGTGATTTTGTACATTTCTCGGTAGACAAATGTCCCGGCCAAAGGCCGGTTCCTCCTAGATTTTCAGGCTCGCTATCGCTCGACAGGATATAATCGACTCCTAAATGGCACGAAAGGTCTTTAAATTGACAAAGAAATAGGGCAAAAGGTCTTCAAATCGCCAAACTAATGGAACGAACGTCTTAAAATCTCAAAGCTAATGGGGGAGAAAAAGTAACTCCCTCCCCCTTAAACCCGAGACCCATCTTAGAAATCTCTTAGTCATCAATCCTAATACCCTAACTACACCATACCGACGTAACAGAGCCTTGGGACACATACACACATACACACTCACGCACACACACACACACACTACACCATACTGACGTAACAGAGCCTTGGGACACATACACACATACACACTCACACACACACACACACACTACACCATACTGACGTAACAGAGCCTTGGGACACATACACACATACACACTCACGCACACACACACACACTACACCATACTGACGTAACAGAGCCTTGGGACACATACACACATACACACTCACGCACACACACACACTACACCATACTGACGTAACAGAGCCTTGGGACACATACACACATACACACTCACGCACACACACACACTACACCATACTGACGTAACAGAGCCTTGGGACACATACACACATACACACGCACGCACACACACACACACTACACCATACTGACGTAACAGAGCCTTGGGACACATACACACATACACACACACACACACTACACCATACCGACGTAACAGAGCCTTGGGACACATACACACATACACACTCATGCACACACACACACACACACACACACACACACAAGGGTTGTTATGGTGTTAGGCAGTCCCCCTGTAATAGGGGTGTCTCTGGTGATAGCTGTCCCCCTGGTATCTGAAAGGGGTGTGGTCCCCCTGTAATAGGGGTGTCTCTGGTGATAGCTGTCCCCCTGGTATCTGAAAGGGGTGTGTCCCCCCTGTAATAGGGGTGTCTCTGGTGATAGCTGTCCCCCTGGTATCTAAAAGGGGTGTGTCCCCCTGTAATAGGGTGTCTCTGGTGATAGCTGTCCCCCTGGTATCTGAAATGGGTGTGTCCCCCTGTAATAGGGGTGTCTCTGGTGATAGCTGCCCCCCTGGTATCTGAAAGGGGTGTGTCCCCCTGCAATAGGGTGTCTCTGGTGATAGCTGTCCCCCTGGTATCTGAAAGGGGTGTGTCCCCCTGTAATAGGGGTGTCTCTGGTGATAGCTGTCCCCCTGGTATCTGAAAGGGGTGTGGTCCCCCTGTAATAGGGGTGTCTCTGGTGATAGCTGTCCCCCTGGTATCTGAAAGGGGTGTGTCCCCCTGTAATAGGGGTTTCTCTGGTGATAGCTGTCCCCCTGGTATCTGAAAGGGGTGTGGTCCCCCTGTAATAGGGGTGTCTCTGGTGATAGCTGTCCCCCTGGTATCTGAAAGGGGTGTGGTCCCCCTGTAATAGGGGTGTCTCTGGTGATAGCTGTCCCCCTGGTATCTGAAAGGGGTGTTTCCGGGTGGATGGGACTCGATAACCTTGGCGGACAACCTATCTAGGGGAAAAAACCCTACACAAATTACCGATGGGCGACACGCTAATCGGTGCCACTTACAGGTGGCGATTTCTATAGCAGATATAACAGATATAGATAACAACATCCTTGGGAGTTATATATACTGATGTCACTTAACCCTTGAGCTGCGAATATTCTGAAATTTACGGTGGCGGAGTCAATGAGATAAATATAACAGTTATTTTCACTTTCATTATGGCAATTTTCTTATCTTTTAGTTCATGATTTTAACTGTAGCCCACCCTGTTTCTTTTCAACTGACGGTAAATTGCAAAGTTCACATCCAGACTGCGAGTGAAACCACAAGACAGATGTGTTACCACCGGCTTGTTCGTAAATTTACCTTCATAGACCTATGACGCCTGGTTGACAAGGAACTGGAGTTCTCGAAAAAGGGCTCCAGTCCTGACGCTATTCCTGGCTTACAGTGTGCTGGCTTAATAATCCAGAAGGGTGGATAGCCTCTGAAGTCCTATTTTAACTATTTAACTAACTACCTAAGCCTGGTTGTCTCTCATTGGTCCATTGTAGCTCTGACATCTCGAAGTGGCACCATCACTGTCTCGCTGTGTCATCTAACAATCTAGGACTACTCTGTCTCTCTCACTCTCTCTCTTCTACTTTACTGTCCTATTCTTCCACTATAAACTGTCCCTGTCTAGTAGTATTAAGGCCGGACCACCTAGTTGATACCGCAAGGTCCTGTAAAACACTCTCTCTTTCTCTCAAATGTCACCTACTGAATGTATTATAAGAATGGATAAAAACACCACTTGAGAGCACTTTACTGACAATTGATAAATACACCACTTGAGAGCACTTTACTGACAATGGATAAATACACCACCTGAGAGCACTTTACTGATAATGTTCTGCAAAAAGTGACTTGAAGAATAGTACAAAAAATAGTGATCTGATTGCCTTGACAGAGTTGGTTCCAAGGTGTGAAGAAAAAAGGAAGTAATTTAATTTAGGCGACCAGGTGGTGATCTTGCTGGGGGCTTCAATTTACTCAAAGTTCAGAGGCGAGGGCTGATATTGACTCGCTCTCGCTCTCTCTCTCTCTCTCTCTCTCTCTCTCTCTCTCTCTCTCTCTCTCTCTCTCTCTCTCAAGTTTCTTCTTTAGTTATGTTATATTTTCCTTATGACTCTTTTTCTGAGATGACTGCGAATCACAACATTCTTACCGAGTACCAATTAGTATTTCAATATAACATTAATAAATATAGTCAATATACAAACCAAATAATTGCGTTTATAGTACAATCAACACATTAACTCGTGAACTATTTCAAATTAGCGCTATAATAACACATGTAACTAATATTTACTTAAGGGGGGTGACCTGCTTTTTGTTATTTTTGTCCTTTTCTCTCTTTCTCTGGCTTGTATCCATTCGGCCCCATTCAGCCAACTATTTTAAGACGTTTATCCCCATCTAGTTCCAGCATTATATGAAGAAATCCGGCTTCGCCGGAGAAATTTTTCTATCAAAAAATGTACAAATTTAGCCTGCTGTCTAACAAAAATTAAAAACATGCTGGCTCGCTACCGCTCACCAGTAATAAATTGACACCTGGATGGGGATAAACGTCTTAAAACAGTAGGCTGAATGGGGCCAATTGGATACAAGCCAGAGAAAGATAGAAAAGGACAGAACAAAAACAGGTCACCCCCCTTAAATAGATACAACACTAGAATAACACTGAGGAATAACTAAACCCTTTTCCGTATACTACTGTACAGTCGGCCAAATAAGTGAATTCGCAGCACCAAGTATATTTCGATCAATAATTGGTATCGGCACTATCTAAGCATTATATTAATAATTGGTATCGGCACTATCTAAGCATTATATTAATAATTGGTATCGGCACTATCTAAGCATTATATTAATAATTGGTATCGGCACTATCTAAGCATTATATTAAAATTGGTATCGGCACTATCTAAGCATTATTAATAATTGGTATCGGCACTATCTAAGCATTATATTAATAATTGGTATCGGCACTATCTAAGCATTATATTAATAATTGGTATCGGCACAATCTAAGTATTATATTAATCGTTTCGAGTGAGATATTTACAAACATGTTCCTATATTAATTTACACACCCTATTCAACATCTGACAGACATTAATACAGCATACAGAGAGAGAGAAAATGAAAAAAAAAGCATGTGACCACCCTTCTGATTCCGGGTGGTCTTTCCGAAGCTGATTTTAATATTGTCTAATTAACCCGTTCAGTACCAGGGACGTCCTTTGCATCATATCCTGGCAAGTATTAGACGATTATATTCAGCTTAGGAAGGACCTCTAGCCATTTAATAAGGCTTCAAACTATCTCGACCAACCCTTTTAACTACCACAGCTAGGCGGGTGCCCAACCCCGAATGGGGTTGAAATAGGGGAGCTATTCCCCCCCCCCCCCCCGCCAAAGGCGGCTTTCTAGGGCCTTTCCTACCTGATGCTGAGAGGATTGGGTTCTAGTTATGTGGTGATGGGCTGGTCTATCAGAGTGAGAACTGAGCGATCTCTGCCATACCCATAGCTTACTCTGACTGTTCCTTTTACTTATATATTTTCTAGATCTCAAGTGACGGCGTCTCTTCCGTGGATTGACCTCCCAATCTACCAAGATTGGAAGCCAAAGCGTCACATTTTTCCTTTGCCCCTCAACTTTCTCTTCATAATTGCTGAGCCCTGGGTGGGGCTTTGGTTTCCCGGGCGTTTCCTCACCCTCCCCAGCTCCCCGCCATTGAGTGGCTTCGGTCACCCAGGCTTTATTGTGGTCGGCAGGGAGGGTTCTGTGGGGGCGCTCGGTTATAGCCTTGGCCTTGCTCGGGGCCTTGGGGCTGTTCGGCCAGGCAGCTTGGGGAACAACAACAACAACAACAACTACCACAGCTCCTTCCTAAGCTTTTTTTTTTTTTTTTTTTTTTTTTTTTTTTTTTTTTTTTTCTATATTCCAACTTACTTCCTCTCGGGCATAGGCTGAGAGCCTTAACATTCACCGCTTTACAATGAACAGTGAAGCCCGTGAGGTCTTGTTCCAGTCTAGGGAGTGAGACATGTGAAGCACGTAGAGTACAACGAGCACCTGCCATCTTGCCTTCACATGAGGCACGGTGCTCACTCATGGCCCGAAACGACCCCATCTCTGAAGCCATCTCGTTCCCGTGCTTCACTGTCTCACCCCCTACACTCGGACTCTCACACTTACACACACACAACGCCACCTGTTGAGCAGATAACTCACCAGGCATTGCACCCCTATAGCATATTTTGAATATGGGAATATTCATACAGTGCTATTTAATCAGGGAACAATGAGGGTATTTTATTGACGTTTCGGTGGGCTTGTGGTAATGCACTGATACTAGGTACAGCACAAATTCCATCCCAATAATATCTTCCCATTGATACATCGGGATTTGAACCCGGGACCTTTGGATTACCAGGCCAGTGGCAAGACCACTCCACCACACCTCCCCTAAGCTGTATAATATCGTCTAATATAATATAGCTAGAATCAAATATAACACACGTCGCTGGAACTCAAACTAGGTTAAGGGGGGATGGTTCACTTTTTGGGCAATTTTTGCATTTATTCATTATTTTTCTAGTTTCCTCCCTAGACCTCCATCCATTAGATCCCCCTTCTAGATTAATTTGTACATTTTTCGGTAGAAAAATGTCCCGGCCGAATGCCGGTTTTTCAAACATTACAGGCTCACTATCGTTCGCCAGGGAAAAAATTGACACCTAAATAGCACGAAAGGTCTAAATATTGACGAAGAAATGGGGCGAAAGGTATTAAAATCGACACACTAATGGGGCAAACATCTTAACATCTGAAAACTAATGGGGCTAAACATGAGGGAGAAAGTGGTTCAGAAAACCGGCCCATCCCCCTTTAAAGAGAAAATAAGGCCATAATATTGAAGAGACTAAAAACAATGAAGATAGTCAGGTAAATTAACCACTTGAGGATCATGATGTGTTTGTTCTAGCTATCATTAGACGATGTTATGCAGCTTAGGAAGGAGCTGTGGGAATTAGGAGAGCATAGACTGCCTCCATTAACCCTCTGACTTCCTTATATCCTTCCTTATCTCAATAGAATTGTCTAATGATAGGGACAATAATGGTAAAAAACGCGTCATAATACTCAAAGGGTTAAGTTTTCGACTACTTATTCAATGTAAAGGAGAGAGAGAGAGAGAGAGTGGGGGAGTCGGGATGCACCCGATACCCTCACATAAACGAACGAAATAGGAAAAGTATTTTAAATTACATCATAATTATGAAAGCCATTTTTTAAATTAAGAGGAAAAGCTTGTTACTAAACTTATATATAAGTTAGTAACAAGCCTTTCCTCTTAATGTTAATAATGGCTTTCATAATTATGATGTAATTTAAAATACTTTTCTTATTTCGTACGTTTATGTGAGGGTATCGGGTGTATCCTCCCCCCCCCCCCCACTCTCTCTCTCTCTCTCTCTCTCCTTTACATTGAATAAGTAGTCGAAAACAACCCTTTGAGTATTAATATATATATATATATATATATATATATATATATATATATATATATATATATATATATATATATATATGCGTAATGTCCCCTTGTGTGGTTGTAGCAAGAAAGGTACGTAACGTATTGTACATTGGACAGACTACTTACGGTCAATTTCAAACAATATTTTTCCTGGATATCAGCTACAAGTCTATTGATCTATCTATCTATATGCTCAGGCCCAATCCCCATTTTGGGGGTAGCCGATTCAAGACAGAGCAAGAACAGGGAAAACACAAAAACAACATAAAACAACAAATAAACACAGATAAAAAGCACAAACTCACACACATCCAGGTCACCCAGGAGAAGACCCAGAGACCAGGGTCATCAAGGTCGCTCCAGCACTCCCCCGGCCCCCGACCACCCGGAGAGGTTCCGATCTCGGCAGGCAGACATGGAGCGGAGCCAAAACCACAAGCCCCCCCCACCACACTTCCAGGCGCACCCTTCATATTAATCGTCTCTTCGGGTCAGGCGCCTGATGGACTATTATCTAGTCCAACTTGCGCCCGACCCCTTACTCCAAATGACCACGTGTTCACTCAACTATTCACAAGCATTCTCCATTCACTCCTGTCCACCACCACTTCCCCTGCCTGATCTATAGTCATTCCTTTATCATCCAAAGCTTTTCTTACACAGTCTCTCCATCTCAATGATTCATCCAATCTCAATGATTATCCTTTTGAGAGGCCTTCCTAAGCTTATTAAGATATTATTGAGGCTGGCAAACAGCTTATCATCGTTATGCATGAGTTAAGGGGGGATGGGCCGGTTTTCTGGACCACCTTCTCCCTCATGTTTAGCCCCACTAGTATTCAGATGTTAAGATGTTTGCCCCATTAGTTAGTCAATTTTAAGACCTTTCGCCCCATTTCTTCGTCAATATTTAGACCTTTCGTGCTATTTAGGTGTCGATTTTTTCCCTGGCGAACGATAGTGAGCCTGTAATGTTGGAAGAACCGGCCTTCGGCCAGGAAATTTTTCTACCGAAAAATGAACAAATTAATCTAGAAGGGGGATATAATGGATGTTTTTTTAAATTTGATGGAGGTCTAGGGAGGAAACTAGAAAAAAATTAATACATGCAAAAATCGCCCAAAAAGTGAACCAGCCCCCTTAACTCCTTGTGAACCCAAAACGTGAACCACCCGCCTTAAAGTGACCGTATGTTAACCTTTTAAATATCATGAAGCCATTTTCAGTTTAGCTTGGTTATCAACTCTGCGTAAGCAGAATTTGGTATCGCCCCCCCGGATAGTGGGTACCACACGAAAAAAATGTCTGTCGTCGTCGTCGTTGTCGTCGTCGTCCGTCTGTCTCGGAACTCCTCCTAGACCGTTGGACAGATTTTCACCAAATTTCACATGAACATTTGTTGCGTGAATGCAAAAGTCAGTCAAAAAAGATTTTTTGAATTTATGCAATAGTTATGATTTTAGGTCCAAAACATGGTTTTGCCCCCCCTCCTCCCCCTCAAACCTCCGGGAACCCCCCCCCCCCCCCCCCCCCTTCAGCAATGATGGCGTTCTGGGAGCGAAAACATCTCTCTACGTATTTGCTAGGTTAAGTTAGTTTAGTTGGCATTAGAAGTGATGGTAGTAATATTTCGATTTATGGTGATATTTGTGATAATGTTGATAATTGTAGTGATGATGGTTGCAGTTGTATTGATGATGATGACAGTAGTAGATATGATGGTGACAGTAGTAGTAATGATGGTCATAATAGTAGTGATGATGGTGACAAGTAATGATGATAGTTGTAGTGATAACAATGACAGTAGTGATGATGGTAGTGACGATGGTGTGAGTATTAGTGATGATGGTGAGTAGTAGTGAGGATGGTGAAATTTGTAGTGATAATGATGATAGTTGTGGTGATGAAGTTCATAGTAATGGTGATGATGGCAGTAGTAGTGATGATGGTGACAGTAGAATAAATTATGGTAATACTTGTGACAGTAGTAATGATGATGGTTATAGTAGTAGTGATGATGTTAACAGTAGTAATGATGATTGTAAGATGGTGGTGATGATATTAGTAATGATGGTTGATAGTTGTAGTATCAATGATGATAGTAGTGATTAAGATGCTAGTGACAATGGACAGTGATGATGGTGAGAGTAGTAGTGATAATTGTAATTGTAGTAGTGATGATGATCATAGTAATGGTGATGACAGTACTCGTGATGATTGTGGCAGTTGTAGTGATGATGGCAGTTGTAGTGATGATGGCAGTAGTAGTGATTATGTTGATTGTGATTGATGATGGTATTAGTAGTGATGATGGTAACCCATCGCAGAGTTGGGTATGCCGTTTTGATTTTGGGCAAAACGGCATGTCTACTTTATTACGAGATGATTCCCGGCAAATTATGAAGGACATGTGGGAGTAGAGATATATAATTAGGAAGGACATGTGGGAGTAGAGATATATAATTAGGAAGGACATGTGGGAGTAGAGATATATTATTAGGAAGGACATGTGGGAGTAGAGATATATTATTAGGAAGGACATGTGGGAGTAGAGATATATTATTAGGAAGGACATGTGGGAGTAGAGATATATTATTGGGAAGGACATGTGGGAGTAGAGATATATTATTAGGAAGGATATGTGGGAGTAGAGATATATTATTAGGAAGGACATGTGGGAGTAGAGATATATTATTGGGAAGGACATTGGGAGTAGAGATATATTATTAGGAAGACATGTGGGAGTAGAGATATATTATTAGGAAGGACATGTGGGAGTAGAGATATATTATTGGGAAGGACATGTGGGAGTAGAGATATATTATTAGGAAGGACATGTGGGAGTAGAGATATATTATTAGGAAGGACATGTGGGAGTAGAGATATATTATTGGGAAGGACATGTGGGAGTAGAGATATATTATTAGGAAGGACATGTGGGAGTAGAGATATATTATTAGCATGGACATGTGTAAGTAGAGATATATTATTGGGAAGGACATGTGGGAGTAGAGATATATTATAGGGACATGTGGGAGTAGAGAGATATTATTAGGAAGGACATGTGAGAGTAAAGATATATAATTAGGAAGGACATGTGGGAGTAGAAATATATTATTGGGAAGGACATGTGTAGTAGAGATATATTATTAGGAAGGACATGTGGGAGTAGAGATATATTATTAGGAAGGACATGTGGGAGTAGAGATATATTATTGGGAAGGACATGTGGGAGTAGAGATATATTATTAGGAAGGACATGTGGGAGTAGAGATATATTTATTAGGAAGGACATGTGGGAGTAGAGATATATTATTAGGAAGGACATGTGGGAGTAGAGATATATTTATTAGGAAGGACATGTGGGAGTAGAGATCTATTATTAGGAAGGACATGTGGGAGTAGAGATATATATATTAGGACGGGACATGTGGGAGTAGAGATATATTATTAGGAAGGACATGTGGGAGTAGAGATATATTTATTAGGAAGGACATGTGGGAGTAGAGATATATTATTGGGAAGGACATGTGGGAGTAGAGATATATTATTAGGAAGGACATGTGGGAGTAGAGATATATTATTAGGAAGGATATGTGGGAGTAGAGATATATTATTAGGAAGGACATGTGGGAGTAGAGATATATTATTGGGAAGGACATGTGGGAGTAGAGATATATTATTAGGAAGGATATGTGGGAGTAGAGATATATTATTAGGAAGGACATGTGGGAGTAGAGATATATTATTGGGAAGGACATGTGGGAGTAGAGATATATTATTAGGAAGGACATGTGGGAGTAGAGATATATTATTAGGAAGGACATGTGGGAGTAGAGATATATTATTGGGAAGGACATGTGGGAGTAGAGATATATTATTAGGAAGGACATGTGGGAGTAGAGATATATTATTATTGGGAAGGACATGTGGGAGTAGAGATATATTATTAGGAAGGACATGTGGGAGTAGAGATATATTATTGATACTTTGTGTCACTTCTAATCTACAGTTTCTTTCTAAACCGCATAAAGTCGTGTTTTCGTGGCTAGCATCAAATGGAATATGAAATAATCGTTCTGTAGAGTTGACTTAATCAGGTGTATTCCTTATGTATTTTTGAATCTGGAATAAAGTACTATATGGATTATATATATATATATATATATATATATATATATATATATAAATATATATATATATATATATACTATATATATATATACTGTATATATACTAATATATAATATATATATATATATATATATATATATATATATATATATATATATAGATATATATATGTGGTGGTGTGTGTTACAGGGAATCTGTGTAATCAGGGATTCCACGTAATCCCTAGTGAATTCCTGAAATTATATATTTAATTTCAAAATATTTGTATACCATGTCCTACATTAATTGCTCAATAGGTGGCGTTCTGAGAGTGAGGGTCCGAGTCTGGGGGATGAGACTGTGAAGCACAAAGGCGAGGCGGCTTCAGAGATGGAGTTGCTTCGAGCCATGAAGCTTCGCATGTCTCACTCCCTAGACTGGAGCAAGACCTCACGGGCCTAACCGTGTTCAGCGGTAGAGTGTAAAGGCTATCAGCCTATGCCCGAGAGGGAGTGGTTGGAATATATACAAAGAAAAAAAAAAAAAAAAAAAAGGATATCTTATAGGGGACTCACCAGCTTTTTGTTATTTCTGTCCTTTTCTCTCTTTCTCTGGCTTGTATCCATTCGGTCCCATTCAGCCAACTATTTTAAGACGTTTATCCCCATCTAGGTTCGATTTCTTCCTGGCGAGCGATAGCGAGCCAGCATTATATGAAGAAATCCGGCTTCGCCGGAGACATTATTATATCGAAAAATTTACAAATTTAGCCTGCTGTCAAACAAAAATTAAAAATATACTGGCTCGCTACCGCTCACCAGTACAAAATTGACACCTGGATGGGGATAAACGTCTTAACACAGTAGGCTGAATAGGACCAAATGGATACAAGCCAGAGAAAGATAGAAAAGGACAGAAATAACAAAAAGCAGGTCACCCCCCTTAAGCAGGTCACCCCCCTTAAGTGACGATTATTCATTATTGCACGCAGCTCTGCTTTGGTATCTTCTCTTTTAACCCGTGCTATTAAACAATTTTGTTCAGCTTAAGAAGGACGTCTAACCATTAAGGGGAGGTATTTTGTTTGTTCCCTAGACCTCCATCAAGCTTAAAATTACACCCCCTTGAGTCCCTTTCAAGATAAATTTGTACATTTTTCGGTAGAAAAATGTCCCGGCCGAAGGCCGGTTCCTCTTAAATTACAGGCTCGCTATCGCTCGCCAGGATAAAATCGACACCTGAATTGCACGAAAGCTCTTAATATGGGATGAAAGTTCTTAAAATCGCTAAACTAATGGGGCAAACGTTTTATTATATAAAAAACAGTGGGGCTAAACATGAGGGAGAAAGGGGTCAAGAAAAAAAACCCTCAAGTGGAGATCTCCCCTTAAAAGGCTATACACACTATATCAATTAATCCTTTTTAGCTACCATATAATTCTTTCCTAAGCTTCACAAAATCGAATAAATGTAGTTGACATCCAATATAAAAGACGTCGCCGGTACCGAAGGGGTTAAGAGTGATGTACTAATAATCACATAATGTTCAAGCAAGATAATAATATGCTCAAAAATACATATTAAGCACACACACACACTAATACATATTAAGCACACTCACACTAATACATATTAAGCACACACACACTAATACATATTAAGCACACACACACTAATACATATTAATCACACAAACACTAATACATATTAAGCACACACACACTAATACATATTAAGCACACACACACTAATACATATTAAGCACACACACACTAATACATATTAAGCACACACACACTAATACATATTAAGCACACACACACTAATACTCACTCACTCACTCAATCTCTCTCTCTCTCAATATATCTATCTATCTATCTATATATATATATATACTGTATATATATATAGTCATATATATTGTCATTATCTTGAGGGGGAGTTATGCTGTGGGTGTCCATATTACAGAATGGACATAGATTCTTGGAGAGTAACAACGTAGATGACAAACTGATCCATAATATTAGAAATCTTCCGTATGAAGAAAGGTTGAAGAAATTAGGCTTACATTCGTTAGAGAGACGCAGAGTTAGAGATGACATGATAGAGGTATTCAAGTGGGTTAGTGGAACTAATAAAGGAGACATGAAAAATGTACTAAAGCTCAGTGATAGCGAAATAACTCGTACAAATGGTTTCAAATTAGATAAATTTCGTTTCAGAAAAGATATAGGCAAATATTGGTTTGGTAACAGAGTTGTAGAAGGGTGGAATAGGCTACCAAGTGATATAGTGGGATCAAGAACGATAGGGAGCTTTAAGATGAAATTGGATAGGCATATGGACGAGATGGGTTGGGTGTGACAGGGATCTGCCTTGTATGGGCCGATCGGCTCTTTGCAGACTCCCATTTTCTTATGTTCTTATGTTCTTATATATATATATATATATATATATATATATATATAGATATATATATATAGATATATATAGATATAGATATATAGATATAAACTGTATATATATATATATATATATATATATATATATATATATATATATATATATATATATATATATATATATATATATGAGATATGAGAGTGAGAGTGAAGGGTATGGGTACCTGGCAACAAGTTCTTATTTTCTTCCCCTCCTCTCCCCTCTCCCTCCCTCCCTCCCCTCCACCACTCCCCTCCCTCCCTCCCCTCCCCACTCCCCTCTTCATACATTGCCCATACACCCTCATAGGCCACTCACTCTCACTCTCATTCTGTACACACACGCACACACACACACACACACACACACACACTCAATTACCCTTCATAGAACCTTCTCTCTATATATCTTTCTCTCTCCTCGCTCTCTTTCCACACACACACACACACACACACACACACACACTCAATTACCCTTCATAGAACCTTCTCTTTATATATCTTTCTCTCTCGCTCTCTTTCCACACACACACACACACACACACACACACACACACACACACACACACTCAATTACCCTTCATAGAACCTTCTCTCTATATATCTTTCTCTCTCGCTCTCTTTCCAAACACACACACACACACACACACACACACACACACTAATGATGGCAGAGAACGTTCCTTACCATACCCTACAGTAAATGTTCTATTTTTAGCATCACAGAGCGTCCTGTTCCTATCCCAAATGACTGTATATATCATGACTGTATTATGACTGTATATTATGATGTATATATTATGACTGTATTATGACTGTATTATGACTGTATATGTTAGGACTGTATTATGACCGTATTATGACTGTATTATGACTGTATTATGACTGTATTATGACTGTATATGTTAGGACTGTATTATGACCGTATTATGACTGTATATATTATGACTGTATATATTAATTATGACTATATATTATGACTGTATTATAACTGTATTATGACTATATATTATGACTGTATATATTATGACTGTATATATTATGACTGTATTATAACTGTATTATGACTGTATATATTATGACTGTATATATTATGACTGTATATATTATGACTGTATATATTATGACTGTATATATTATGACTGTATTATAACTGTATTATGACTATATATTATGACTGTATATATTATGACTGTATTATAACTGTATTATGACTATATATTATGACTGTATATATTATGACTGTATTATGACTATATATTATGACTGTATTATGACTGTATGTATTGTGACTGTATATATTATGACTGTATTATGACTGTATATATTATGACTGTATATATTATGACTGTGTATATTATGACTGTATTATGACTATATATTATGACTGTATTATGACTGTATATAATATGACTGTATATATTATGACTGTATATATTATGACTGTATATAATATGACTGTATATATTATGACTGTATATATTATGACTGTATATATTATGACTGTATATAATATGACTGTATATATTATGACTGTATATTATGACTGTATATATTATGACTGTATATATAGACTGTATAATGATGATGACTGTGTATGACTGTATATTATGACTGTATATATTATGACTGTATATTATGACTGTATATATTATGAC